>RPOG01001254.1:0-166780 GCA_008086565.1 Thalassoma bifasciatum
CTCAAATTTGGGCTCAAAACGTGGGTAATCTTGTTCTGCTTCTGATTAATGACCCTAGACACCAAAAGGACAAAGAACAAAGCCTGCAGGTGGCTTACTGTCACAGAAAGTCATCATCTGTCCCCATCTGCTCTAATGTTAATTTTCAGGGGACTCTCTGAGAGATTAAGAAAAAGTAACACTTTTTTAACTCACATTTTTGGTAAAACCTGTGGCTCCACAGACATGAAATTTACATCAATAGATACGTCTGGGCCTTGGGAATCTAACGGTGGTTTTGGTTTTCTGCTAGCCCTTAAGGTTTTTGCGCAGCCAAAGGATATTCGCGCCCTTGTCCCTGGCTCAAATCCAGCTCCTCATCAACTGTCTGTCAGTTAAATCAAACAGCTCGTCGAAGTTTGTCGGATTGCTCGTCCAATGGTACCTCTGGACACTAGACTGTGTGGACAAATATGGATGTCATCAAAACACTGATGAAGAAAGATACTCAAGTGATTGTTTCTCTGCATCACTGACCAACACACAGCACACCAGCACACCAAACATATACCCACACACAAACACACCAAACACACACACACACACACAAACACACACAAGCACATGCATACACACAAGTATTTTAACCATGTACACACAAAGACACACACACACACACGCTCTCTCTCTAACACACACACACACACACACACACACTTCACTGACTCAAACATCTGATAATTCTGATAATTCCCACACAACTTCTAGGGATAAAAAAATTCTTTCATTGTGATTCATTGATTTCCTTTCTTTTCCATTTATTCTTCAATTCACCCATTCATATTTTCATTTTGGACATTATTTCACATCCTTTCAGCCGAGTCTTCATGTTCATGTTCAAGAGTTCTTCTTCAACATTTTGCATTCAGCAGTTCAGCTCAAGCTTTTTCATGATTCATTCAACCATTTTCAGATAAATTCAGTCATTCAGCATATTCAGGATTCTGCATTAGCAGTTCAGCGCGAGCTGCTTCAGCCTCTGCATTCACAGCGCAATTTCTTCAGAAATTGCTTTTCTAGTTTGAAATTGTAGTCAAACTATCTTTGCCGCTCATCAAAAGAAGAGTTTCTGTTATATTTACCCCAAAATTTGTGTACATTTTTAAGAGGCTACATGTCATCAATGAAATTATTCCTTTTTCATTTTTTTCCAGCTTTTGTCTCAGTCACTGTTCCTTGTAAAAAAAACCATCAAAAATAACACTTGTCCAATTCCTTGGTTCTTTCCCAGCACATCAACAGTGTCTGTGAGACTTCATGATGTGATTTATACAAGAGCTGGGCAGTTTATCCCAAATAAGATCAGATCCCAATATGACCTGCTGCAATATTCTAATCACAGTGCAATATTTCATTAACCTCAGAATACCAGATAATGTTTTTTTGCTGTACATGTTTTATGGTCTACACTAGTCTTACTCAACCCTGCTCAATTAAAGAGCCAAAATGATGAAAACTATTTTGCAAGAGCAACAAACTAAGTGGTGAAATTTATCAAAACAACAAGAAGTAGCAATAAAAATAATTTTAAGGTGGCAAAATGGTCAAAACGCAAGAAATAATATGGTCAAAATTGGGAGAACACTTGGAATGTGGTCAGAGAGTAGAAAAAATGGTCCAAACGTGGCAAAAAAAAACAAACCTTAAAAGTGCATTTAAATGGACAAAAAGCAGTTGAGGCTAGCTAAAATGCTGTTAAGTGCATAGAAATGGACATGTTTTTCTAGAAGCCCTATTATTCATTTTATGTAACATTTCAATTTTCTGAACACTGAATTTTGGTTTTCCATTTTCTGTTGGCCATAATTATCAACATTTCAAGAAATAAAGGCTTGAAATAATTCACTCTTTGTATAATGAGTCTATATAATTCATGGGTTTTACCCTCTGAAGTTAGTGACAACAAATAGTCAACTTTTTCATGATGATCTATTTTTTCTATTTTGTCATTATTATTGCTGTTTTCCCCCCTCTTGTGTGGTTTTGTCATTCAAATTGAGAATGAAGGAAATGGATCATCCCTTTTATTTCTCTAATGCTGTGCTCTTTTAATGAAGAGTGATTTATTGCTTGTGGTTATTTTATCTTATTGTGTGTGTATCACTTGTTGGTCCATTGTCAGCAATTCAAAGCAACAGTTTCATTGGGCTCTTCCTTTGGATATGGTTAACCATGGTGTGGTATAAAGGAAGGTGCCTTTAAAGTTTTGAATTAATTTGTATTTTTTGAGGTTGATAAATATCTTGCATAGGCAAACTTCACAGAAGAGGAAAAGTGAAAGTCGCCAGTTTAACAGCTCTACAGTGTGCTAAGCCGCTGAGATAAGCCACTCTCTCATGTGTGAGCTCAGCCTGGGTTAAGGTCAGGTCTGCCAGTTCTGCCATGACTCTTTCACACTGTGCTCTTCATAGACCCACAGGCCCCAATCTGTTACACAGCGAGACACTGACTGCGAGTTGAGAGGCATTCATGCAGCATTTGGCGCAGTGGCGTCCTAATGAAATCATGTGCATGATGATGTTATGATTGCAGGAGAAGCTTTTCTCATCACGCTGACACATCTTTGATTTGTTTTAGTGCTGCAGAAAGTTGTGTTAAAAGTGGATCACAACACTTCAGATGACACTCAGCTTTGGCTGTTATCATTAGCCTCACAATGATCATGCAAAGACATCACAAGCCTGTTGATATTTACAGAAGGCTTGCTTGTTACAGACCACTTTACTGTATGTGAACTTGTACTGCCTGTTCTGTCAACTCAGCAGAGCAGCATGTGTTGCTCTATTGCTGTAGTGTGGAAGTATGTTAATCATTGTCTAATGCATTACTCATGAAGGATCATACATGGCAGGGTCAGGTCAGTTATTCATGCTTTTTCCAGATCAAAACACAGCCACTGCAAACTTAGATTGATGTTATTCCACAGTTTATCTGAACATCTTAAGCTTTTTAGTTAAAACAACCAGTCTTTTGAAGATAAAGCAGTACAGACAACAAAGTGGCTGATAAAAAGTGAAATGGCCCCATATGACCTCTTGATACAGAAAATCAATTTGGCTTAGTGAGTTCTCAATCATAAATGACATCCCCAGACCACAGGAGCTGTATGTTCTCAGGGCGTGCTCTACCTGCCTCGTATTACACACTAATACTGTTGATGGCATCATGTGACAGACCTGTCCTCTCCGGCTGATTTCCATAAATTCATGATTGATTTTTCTCTGTCACTGTGGTCAAACATCAGTCTTCTCACCCACAAAGCACCATCATTTGTTTGATCTGTTTCTCTTCATGTCATTGTTTAGCTTCTTAATAAACAAAGAACAGATAGACATGAGAAACAAAATAGGGTAGAATAAAACTGAGTTTGTTCTGCTTCCTGTCTCTGCAAACAGCAGGAGGTTTCAACACGTTTTTAATCATTGACAGAACATTGTTTTGTATAAAAGTCTCTTGATGTTACTGTGCAATTTAAAATGTTCAAAGAATGAGCCTTTTTTGTTTCCAGATGAAAAATGCAAATAAAGAACAGATGTCAGATCTTTTAATGATGACATTTGTGCCGTCTGTTAAAACTTCCCATGGTTTTCTGTTCGTCTTTGTCTTGTTAGAGTACTGTCACATATATGGTGAATCCAGCAGCTGCCACATTAGCTACCACCTCCGTATCTCTTCCACTATGTAACAGTGCCCTCTAGGCATCCCTCTGCTGGGGCCCTTAAAGAGTCCTCTGTGTCTGATGTGAGAACACTGCCAGAAAACGTATCAGTCTTTTCTCTCTTCTCTCCTCCATACTGGCAAGAGGCAAGTGCACCTGCAGCGTTAGCCAGCACAGTCTGATGCAAATGAGTGTGGCTCTGATCAAAGGTCTGATTTGACTGCTTTTTTGGTATGAGACAGCATATCAATGACCCAGCCTTAGGCAACATAAATGCATACTTTGTATGTTTCCTAAAAGTAAAAAATGTATTAACACATCCTTTGAACATTAACCGTGAGGTCTCAGAGGGCATTTGTTGCGTGCTGACTAAGTTTAAACAGTGAGCTGTGTGCAGAATAACCTGAAGTTTGCTTTAAATGTGCAAATATACCATAGGCTTGAACTGACTTGTTGACCTTCACCCATTGACTAACTACCCCTATATGCACACCGCTGTGTGCTTTCTTTCTGTGCTTGTAGGGCAAACTAGCTTCAACATCAGTTTATTAGAATAGCAAGCAACTGAAAAGCTTCAACATGAATCAGTTCCAGCTTACAATCGTTCTGCCTCTCTCATCAGATGGGTGGGTTCATTCTCTCTGTCATTACCTTATGTAAAACTGTTATGTATCAAGGGCATTTGTAATAGCATTATATAATGGTGTGTGGAGCCCAATAGTTTGTTCAACTTTTTCACCCTTGGCACCAGAAATTACAAATCAGCTCTCAGTCATGTCAGGGCATATGAAGTGTCAGAGTGTTGTCTGTTTACCCAGAAATAACAGCCAATCTTTAGACTGACATTTGTGTTGGATATTTTCCATTGAGTTCTTGAGGAAATGGCAGTGAGTTCATTATTTTTGCCATTATATGAAAGAGTTTTCTGTCATTTTAGCACATCGCTCTGGCTACACATTATTATTTTTCAGTCACGGAAGGTTGAGGCAGCTGCCCTTTACTGACAAGTAACAGGAAACAGAATACAATGGAGAATCATATGATCAAACCCAAACCTGTCAGGGTTTGTCTGTCTGCCATCTACTTTTTTAAAGTGACTGTTTTTAAAGGGACTTTGAGGACTTTCTGAGTGTTCATGCAAAGCCCTCACTTCTAGATATTAACCTGATTTTAAACCACAACTTTAAATGAGATTATCTGTGCCAAAGAAGGTAATTTTTAAATGCTTTTTCTCAGCTTCTCAGTCAGATTGGTTCACAGCATTAGTCCCCATGACAACAACATACCAGCTGATGAAGTTTAGCAGTGAGAATATAGATATATGAAAGATAAAGCAATAGAGCACAGGCTAAATGATAAAAAACGGGTTAAGCTGTTTGTGTTAATGTTCATTCCAACCCACAAGCAGCAGTTATGCTGTTGTGATCTGTCCACATTTAAGGGTGTATCAGTAAAATTAAGATTGAAGTTACCTTTGCTTTGCTTGGTTATGTTGGAATTAGTAGATGTGCACTGGTAGGACATAACCAGGATTCACTGACAATTTAAGTTATGGACATGTCTTAGAGCACTGAGCATTTAGCCAGCTGCTAAACTTCACAACAAACTTAGTTTTTAAAGTTTGGTTTATTTTATTTTTATTCATTTGTTCATTTTTCACCTTTCAGACGAAAGAGCTTTGTACCTGAAAATTGATATATTACTTCATTGCATCGTATACAGTACAAAGGTGTCTTGAGCAAAGAAAAGTAGTTTTTAAAAAACTTCCACTCTTGATTTATCTGCTTCAAAATAAATGCATGTCTTGTAAAGAGCCAAATCCTTCATCAGTAGGTGCTAGTGCTCATTGGAAAAAGGGTCTTTATTTTGGAAAAAACACTAGCTCTTCAAGCAAGACCTCACAGCCTTTTTAAATTGTTGCTGTCAGCAGTTTTTTTTTCAGTGAAATATCCAGTTTACAACTGTTAAGTCTTAACTATCTCCCTCAGGCTTGGTGTTAATTTTTTTTTCCTAAAACAGAACGGTTCGTTTTTAAAACAAGGAGAGGTAAAACTATCATTGTGTTCATCCACAGACACCACTGTTCACTGCATCTGTATCTATGGCATGAAGGTCTTGCAGAAGGAGAGGTGTCTGTTAAAGGACGCAGTTATCTTGTCATGCTCAGAGAATATGGTGTCATCCCCCGGATGTTTATGACCTGAAGATCAGGTTCTGTCTCTGTTGTGCTGTCACCTGAGAAGTTAGAATAGGCCATTGAGAAAAGGGTCTGTCTGGATACTGCAGTTAGCAATGCTGTCAAACATTCTGCAACTGTGTCCCCTTAACAAAACTCATAAGTCCCTGTAAGGACTTTCTGAGTGATGCTGGAAAAGTCTCACTTCTTGATATATGCTTGATTGTGATGTAATACTTAAAATGAAGTTATCAGTGCCAAAATGGGTTATTTCTGAATGCTGTTGCTCTGTCTCCTTATGCAGGCATTTACAGCATGATGACATTACTGCTGAAATGTTATTGTTTTATGATAATGATATAATAATGACATACTCATTTTAAACTTGACGCTAGCAACGTTTTTCAAAACTATTGGAACAGGGTCATGTTACACTTATGTTACAGCACTTTTTCTTGAAACAACACTATTGAGTCATGAGAAACCTGTGAAGTTAAAAGTCATATACTGTCCTAGCTGTTCAATAGCATCTACAATGGCGCTCTTCCAGAGCAAGGATGGTATTAGCTTTGACCATAGCATTGACCATTGTTGACCCTCCACACCTCGATTCATCACTTGTGTTTGCTCAAACAGCTCATGCATAGAAATGCAGTGTATAAGCTGTGATCCTGAGTCACTTGAGTTCCACAGCCAGCGTGATGTTGTGCTGTCGTGTTTTAGTGTTTGTACACTACATTAAGGGAGTTTTCAGACCCCTTCACCTTTTTTCACTTTGGTTATGTTTTGACCTGATGCTGTGATTGTTTCAATTCTTTTTTCCACATGAATCTATACTTAAGAATGACAAAGTGACGAGAAAGAAACAGTATTGCAAATAAAGCCAAACACTACAATCTTTGTTTCTTCGGGCAGTAAATCTAGTCCCTCACAGTCTGTGAGTATTTCGGGTGCTTTTTTTGCAAACTCTAAACTCACATGTTTTGCTCTGTGAAGAGGATTTTGTCTACCTCCTCTGCCAAAAGCCCAGATCAGTGAAGGGCTCCTGTGATGGCTGTCCTTCTGAAACTTTGTGCCAGGATCTCTCAAACTCAGACTCACCATCGGGCTCTTGATCACCACTCTTACTGAAGCCATTTCCCTCCAATGGCTCAGTTTCACCAGGCAACCAGGTCTTGGTAGAGTCATGGTTGTGCCAAACTTCTTCTAGTTGAGCATTTTGGAGGCCCCTGTGCTCTTGGGAACCTTAAATGCAGCAGAAATTTATTGTAGCCTCCAGATCTGAGCCTCGGAGACAGTACCTTCACCCCATGTCTTGGCTTTTGTTCTGACATGCACCATCACCTAAAAAGGCTTTTTATAGACAGGTGTTAACCTTTTCAAGCCTGTCCATCAACTTGATTTGTCACTAATTGACTACAGTCAAGGTGCAGAAACAGCTCAGCAATGGTTAAGAGTAATAGAGGGCACCTAATTGGAATTTGTTTAGTGTCGTAAAAAGGCTCTGAGTACTTGTACCAATGTGACCAATTTTCCTTTTTCTAAGATTATTTTTTCACTTTGTTGTTGTGGGTACTAAAGGTGGACCAATGAAAGAAAATAATCTAATCAATGGTAGCATCATGCTGCTGCATAAACGTTTAAATGAGTGAAGGGAATCCAAGTACTTTCTGAGTGCTCTGTATTTGAATTTATCAGACCTTGTTGTCCTAATACCTGCAACAGTGGGACCTAAAGAAGTGTTTCTGTCTTTAAGAACTGGAAGTTTAAGCACTGTTTATAATTATCTGTGTGATGGACTCACTGGAGCATGGGGGAAAAAGCTGCATTAGTTTTCATATCCCACTGGATCTCCTTTCTAATTCCAATCTTTAACAAATTAGTTTTTTTTCCACTGTAAAGACAAAGTGAGGCATATTTAAGGAAACTTGAGGCATTCTTGCCTTTTATGTAATCATCCCATCATGCATCCTCATTACCTTTGCTTTAATCTCAGGGCAAAATAAGTCATCCAAGTATTTGTCACACTCTACATCATTCCAACACTCCCCAAGCGCCCAACTGCTATTGGGACTTTTCCAAGTTGCCATGTGGTGGAGGAATAAAATCACAGCAGAAGGTGAACCTTAATAGCTGATATCACGCCAGGACTCCTCCTGGCCTATATTTGATTATTCAGGCCAGGCCCAGCTCATTAGCACAGCACTAGAAGTATGTCAAATAATTGGAGTTCATTACACAAGGAATTGGGATTTTCTAAGTGCCAGTCAGTTCACTTGTACTTGCTGATTCCTGTGTTACTGCTGTAGTTAATCATGTGGCCATCGACATATTTCAGCATGGCTCCAATCCAGATTTCCATTCATCTTTTTCATATCCATTCAGCTTTTGTAACATCATGGCTTCTGTTTGTTAAATAACCTCAGAAAACTCTCCTCAAATGAACAGTTACCCACACATTACAGATGAGACTATAAATCTTAATCACAGAGTATTTAATCTCTGTACAGGAATGAGTTCAAGGTTTTTTGACTCACAGGGTTGATGTGGGTTCCCGCTCAAACTTTACTTTGAATGAAGTTGCTAAAGAGAGTGTGGGGATATACGCAGCTCATGATATTTTGGTTTACAAGAACAAGACAAGCAATATTTTAACACCATTTTCAAGAGCTCAAATATGCAATACCCGCAGGTCCTTTTTGAAGAATTCTGTAGTGACTATTTCAGAAGGAATGTCCACTATGGCCTAGTGGTCAGATCGTGCACCCCATGAGGATAGCTTTTAAGTGGGCGGTCTGGGTTCAACCTGTGGCCTTTTTTCTGCATGTCCTCCCCATATTTTCCCTGTTTCATGTACATTAAACTGTTCAGTCCTCTCCGAACGAAGGTATAAAAATCCTAAAGAAAATAACTGTTGACAAAAGGAATGTCAGTTCATTTCGTTATTTTGAACAGAGTATGTATCACAGAGAAAGATACTACACGGCATAACATTTATTTCTTTTAAAATACTTTCAGTTTGAACATTAAATATTTTGTCTTTGAGGTGTATTCAGTTGAATATGGTTGAAGGGGATTATCAAATCAATGCATTCTGTTTTTATTTAAATTTTACATAACGTCCTAATCTCATTGGAATTGGGGTTCTATATTGAAATGTATACATTGTATTGTTCTGATAATAAAAAAAAAAGGTTAAAAGCTATGTTAAAAAAAACTAAACATTTTTTCTAATAACAAAATTTGTTCAGTACTTGATTGTTTTTTGTTTTTCTTTTTCAGTTTAAGTTCCTGTCATTAATAAACGCTTCCCTTTTTCTCCCCCCCACAGATTTCATTGACAAGAGTGAACTGAAGGCATTCTTTGAAAGCAACTGTTCTCAGATTTATTTTATCTTCTATGAAAGTTTCATTACACTGGAAAGCAACTTAAAACAGAAAGGTAAGTAAAAACAGTTTTTCTCCTTTTTCTTAGAACTCAGTAGTTTGTAATTGACCACTGTACTCAATGCTGGTTCAATGATTAACCCTCTCCATGCATAATGTGGAAAGTGTCACTTTTGGGGCCCTAATGACCCTCTGCCCTACAGTGAAGTAAGCATTAGCTCACAGGAAAGCAATTACAGAAATATCCAGTGTAACTTGCACTCAACCTGACTCTGACCTGGGAACAGAGGACCAATTCCACTGAGATTATACTTTCACAGTAACACAAGTTTCCAAATGGCCAGTATTAATGTACATTATTGATGAGCCTAATGCAGAACAGCTCTTAGTAATATCTTTAAAATCCTAACTACTCCTTTTATCTTTTAGGGAACAAATCTCAAAGGGAGGAGCTGGACTCTATCCTCTTTATTTTTGAAGTAAGTCATATGTGTTGCTGTCTATATTTTTGATACATTCAGCTTTAACCTGTATCCTGTTGAGCTTTTTGGTATCATTGTTTTCATCATACTATGTTATAAGTCTTAACTACTTTTGCCTTTTCCTTGCTATTTGATGAAACCATTCAGAGCTTATGCGAATGAAAGATGTTTCACCATCATAATGTAAAACTGTGGCAGGTTGTGGAGAGCACAGGGTCATTACTTGTATTTAGAACTTTGGTGTGTATGCAAATCAGGGAGGGTATGTTTGTTTTTGCATGTGCCTGGTAGGGTTGTGTTTGTTGCCCCTCCCTCTGTTTTTCTGCTCTCTAATGTTGCATGTGCAGGTTAAAGTCCCTTACCTTGTTTTCCCACCTGACTGCACAGACAGCTCCAGTTTCCAATACAAACAGTCTGCTCTCCAGTTACATTTGCTCAGGGCAGGGCTGCAAGGATGGCAGCAGATCAAAAAAGAAAATAAGGGTGGGCAGCTCTGTCTCTCCTTGTACAGTATGTCTTGTCCCATTTTCTGATCAGCGAATGGTACTGCATAAAAGTGTCCTTTGTTGTTTGGGGTTTTTGCTTTGGACTCAGATTGAATAATTGCACAGTGTTTGTCAGGTAGTTTTAGCTTGCTGAAGAATTCATTCTTGTGTTACTGTGTTATGTCAGCATGGTTCCTAATGTTTCATTGATTCATTGAAGTGCATACATCTCTGTCTCCTGATGGAAGTCAGATCAGCTTTTAGTGGATTGAGACTGGGTTTAATAATGTGAAAATACATAGACAAGTTAGTTTGCTGCTTATTTCAGTAACGTGTTTGAATGCAGTTTCCTCAAGATGATTCTCCCTATCATTTCACTATATCAAAAAATCCAAATTCACTTTTTTTTTCCCCCTTCACGCCTCACCAAGACACCTTCCCTGTCTGTCTGCACACACCCAGTCATCTAACCTATGACATAAGCCTGGATTCATTCCTCCTACATATTCATGGAGTCATCTTTTCAAAAAGAACTAACATTGAAAGCAGCTTAACCCTCATTTGTCCCCTTTTAGCCCCTGCCGGTGACGTTGTGTGCTCTTACCAGTGCACTGAGAAGATAAGCTTACTTTGAGTGCTGTATACAGGACAGATACAGGGTCGCTTTGATCCTGTGCTCGGCTACACCGTGCAGACATTTCTTTGTGCAATATTAGATTAGTCATGTTAGCTCACATGTAGTAGTGAATATTACATCAGTGAATACATTACACTCAAAGACGTGCCGCTAAACTTAGCCATGGTGTCCTGAGGTTATATCATACAACAAAAGATAAGGACGAATGCAGTAAAGAATTAACTCATTGAAGGCATGTAGATTGTTTGTTGATCTCATTTCCTTCACTTTGTGGAGGAATTTATGGCTTGTTTACCATATACCTTTTCATACTCCATAACACTGCTTTTGTTATTCCTTACCTCCCTGATTACCTATCACCTGACTCTTGTTGAGCAATCGAATCTGGTTGACCATTTCTGCGGTTTTCGTGTTTGCTCCGCATTTTCTGTACATGGATTACTCATCTGTCTCGATAAGGAGCGTGACCCCCTTTTTTCTTCGGAAGCTGTGGGGGTTTATGAGTCCTGATGCTGAGCCTGCTTGAGTAATAGATATCTGGAGGGGGTAAGCTTTTGTCCTTCCCCCTAAACTCAGCTGGAACACCCCACCCCCACCACCACCACCACCAGCCATCATCATCCCCTTCCAAGATCTCTTTGTGTCTGCTGACACAAAAGCGTTCACCGTGGCAGCACATGATTGTGTATCAGAACTGGCAGAAAGAGAGAGAGACCTTATCTATGTGAGAAGGTCACATGTATTGCTACTTTTATTCACTCTTACCTGCTAGTATCCTCAAAGAAAAGGGCTCATGTTTTTCTTCCACATTCACTGTGTAGTCTCCGGATTTGAAATTTGATATGTGACATTTCTGAACAGCGTAACGAATTATCCGCCCTCGTTATGACACACCCAAATCATCATTGGCACCACTAATTGTTTTTAGGAGTTGAATAACAGGTTTAATGGAGACCTGTGGGTGATCTAGCAGTGCCAAGTGACAGTTAATGAAACACACGGTTATGAAACATATTACAAGTCCAATCCCAAGGAAAAAGGTTTATAAAACCTGAGTAACAGAGTCAACAGCTTAGACAGTGAAAGGGTGTGAAACAGCGTAAAATCTGCTCTATGTTCCTAAGACATACTGAGCATTGGCCTTTTACCTCACATGGTTTTGGAGCCAAAAGAATCCTGTTATAGGCGCCGCCATTGTGCAGCCAGAGTCTGTACAGTAGAGACCACAGAGAGTCTGAGTGGAGCTAGGGGTCAAAAAAGCAAAAAGTACAGTATATTTGGTTTTTTTCTTTCAAAAGTCTAATCTCATCTTGGCTCTTTTTCCAAAGCATCTTATTAATTTAAAAAAAAAAAAAACTACACAAGAACGACAGCCAACTTCTCAGAAAAAGGAAGGCTTAAACAAAATGCAGCCAAGCAATATCTTTATATCACCATAGAATACAGATGTGAGAGAAATTTCTATGAGTGTGTTAATTTTCAAAAGTTTTATCACCTCCTATCTGGAATTACTGAGGAGACAGAGTTTTTCGCCAATACTGCAGCCAGAGGGAGCAGTCTTTGTGGCAGCCTCACTTCGAGTCAAGCGCCATGACGTCCATGTTTTTTAAAGTCTCTGGTTCAATCTGAAAACAAAAAGCACTGTCCAAAAGCAAGAGCAGCAATTTCATTTGGGTTGCAACCATTACTAGTGCCAATTTTTGTTATTCACAGGACTGGATTTCCTGCTTAACTGTGTCAGTCAAGATGCATTGAAACTGACTTGTGTTGTCACATCTGGCTGTTGTTTAGACAAATTGTACAGCTAATATGAGTAAACTTTAAAAAATGAAAGTTATATAAAGAGAGACACTCTTCAAATGTCAAGGAGTGCTTCTAGAAATGACAAGAGCACTCTCTAAAATGGTTTTGTGTGTTTGTTTGTGTTTGTCATGAGACCAGATCGAGCTTCTCAGACCTTACGTAACCTCAGTTTGTTTATACTTCTGTTTGACTACAAATTACCTCTTGGTGTCTGTAAGCAGTTTGATCCTGGTGCCATTGAGGTTGTGGGACAGGTTATGGGGAGTTTTTGGACCAATAAAGCTCACAGGGAAGTCTGTGCAAAGCTGCTTTTTTCCCCAGGATGTGACCTCACCATGACCTGCCATCCGTCATCCGGACCTGAATCAGCATTTTGGTGTCCCCTCACATCCTTTTTGTACATAAAACCTGCTTATATTTGAAACTTAATCCTATGAATTTCCCCATACACAATAGTTACATAAATTGAATTAATTCAGCTCAATCTAATCAATATCTGTGAATTTAATTTTACTCATGAGTTATGTAGATGTTTTAGTCTTTTACACATCTGTTAAAAATGCAAGGCCATTGATGGCAGAGCACTCACAAAATCCTTTGAAAATCATTCTCAGTGTTACTTTTGTCTAGTAAAGCCAAATGTATAGCACCAACGAATGAAGACAACAAAGGATGACTGTCAGATTATCTATTTACCAAGGGCCATGTAAGGTGCATGATTCATTAGTCACTCATTTGAATGCTACTCTGAAATGCACCATTAAAGCCAGGTAAAGGTGGAAGGTAATAAATATCAGTCTCATTCAGCATTCTGCAAAGGTATCATAATTATCTTAATGTACGTCCAAGGTTGCATTCCACAAACTGTTTTCTGCTTGTTTGCTCACATTATGCTAGAAAAATTAACCTTGGTCCATTTAGCTAAGTGGTTTCTTCCTCTGCCTTTCTCCTTTTGATGCAGTGCTTGTAAGGACTGACAGGTTCCTATAGTGAGCTTTGGTGAATCCATAAATGCAAATGAGTAAGTTTTGCTTGACTCCACCTATCCAGGCAGGGCAGATAAGTTCTGACGTCAGGGATGCCATGATTGGCCTCAAGAGCTAAAATTCTGAAACACAATTTAAAGGTACCTTGAATAACATTATGCAAAAAAGCGAAAAATACTGTCACGTCTTCTCATTCATTTCTTTAATAATGCCACTTCTAGAAATAATTCAGCTCAAATTGTTGAAAAGTGTTTATGCTGAAACAGTTACTGAGGCTTGCCAGAGCTTGGCTGAGGAGAAAGATGAAACTTGGTATCTGAGCCCAGTTGCAGTTGGATGCAATGAAGGATTTTTGTTGTATTCTGCTACTGCCACCTTCTGGCTTCAGGGGGGAATTAAAATTTCTTGCGAGGAAATAACCAAAGCCAGTTTAAACCATTCTTTTTTCATGTTTATATTGTCACCCTTGTAGGAAAAGACCTTTAATAACAAGAAAAGAAAGCAAGTCAGGGGGTTTGGTTAGCATATAAATGAGGATGCTGCCTTATGTGATGCATGATTAACAAAGCATGTATGTATGTACAATGCTACAGATGGCTTTGATAAATTGTCAAGAAGTTAGGTAAATTTTTCTCAGGGTTATTCTTTTCTGTTGTGATTAATACCTTAGCTATGGCCAAGAAACTTCATCCTGATCATAAAGTGTTCAAATTTATCATTTGTTTAATAATTTACACACTTTTTGATTACCATCTGTCCTTCCAGTAGAGAAGTTGGATGTGGCATGAATCGAGAGATATGTGCTTTGTCTCCAGTGTTGTCTTGTCTGTCAAGAAGTTTCATTGTCACAAAAGGCATTATCAACATGAAGTCAAACAATATGTAAATGAACGTGTTTTTTTCTGGGTGTGTTGCGTGTCTGTTGCTGCCGTCTAAAAGCCCTTGCAGGCCACCCCTTGGGGAAGTGTATTCTGTGGCATGATCAGGCCTTGCGACTAGAAACCTAAGTGCGGATCATGTAAATGTGTTAAGGCTGTAGTTGTACCACAGTAATACCCCCATCTTTATGCTGGTGTATGGCTGCAGATTAGAGTAACTCCACCAACCCTCAGTCCATGTATTCGCTTCATATCAGCCAGTAAATTCCTCATTGTTGCAACCGCCATTCCATCACCACAGGGAGTCTTTCTGAGCTAGCTTCTCCATCTCATTCCCACTCTTCCATCCTGGTGCTCTGTAAGGAGAGAGAAAGACCGTGTTATTGTGTCTGCTTACGCACACACTCATGCACGCACACACACAAAGGGAAAGGCTTAAGCAGGCCACCCTGCTGTGTTACTGCCTGACATAATGTGTCTGCTGCCCCAAGGAGACTGAGTGTAGGAGGCCTGCACAGAGCGCTGCACAGAGATGGTATAATCCCCCTGTGGATCAATAGGAAGGTACAACCAACGCTTGTACAGGCAAATCATCACGTCTATGGATCAGAGAGGAATTGAACAACGGCGATAGTCATCCAGTGCCCCCTTAAAGTGATGCATGTCTTTCAATATCTCTGCTGTCACTGGGGATAACAAGGATTTACTCTCAGAGGACAAGAATGGAAAGTTAAAGACGAAGGATGACGGGAAGACGGAAGTTGTTGACAAACTGAGACACTTAAAACATGAGATGACTTCAAGGCAACATAGCTCTGTGATAAAATACATTGTTCAAGTAAACTTTGACCTCCTCTGAGTTAATTCGCACACATCATTGCTTATCCGTAAAAGTTTGTAAAGGTTTCTTTCTTAGAAAGGCTATGTAAAACTGCATTTTGTTTTTGTATTTTGTATAAGCACTATGAAATTTGAATTGTATTTTTGTATGAACACGACGTTATCAAATTGAGTCCGACTGTTAACAAATATTTATAAACTCACATCTTTCTATTCTCGTTCAATGTCGGAAAATCCTTGACATTATGAAACAATTTTTTCCCTTTCATACCAGACTATTCTTCTTCAGAGTCTCAAATTTTCTGCTGCTCCATTGTGTGTACAGGATTTAATCATTGTGCTTCTATCAAGCACATTTTTATAATGCTCTTATGGCTTGAGATTGCAACAAAAATGGTAGTATGCAACCTTTTTTTAGCACATGTTAGTAGGACTTTCATCTGGTTGAGTTCATGCAAGTTTGTATGTTTTAATGCTCCCTCTCACACGGGCTCTGCATTAGACAGTGGTTGATTGGTTGAAAGTCACACTGGCTTAGTCAGTCCCCATCACCTGCACCTTGTAGTGCATATTCGCAACACACAAAGACAGAGAACTTTATGGAGAAAAGCCTTACAATGAAGCAATTTATCGCTTATTATTTTTTTTTAAATGAGGAGAGAGGGGACGAGGCTGGTGGTGAGGGAGAGCCAGCAAAAGATGCCAAATCAGATGGAGACAGATGATGATGAAAAGGACAGGGAGCAGCAGGTGAAGAAAAAAAGGAAGGGAAACTGGGGACAGTTGTAACATGGAATGGTTACAGCATGATATGTCTCCTTTTTAATTAGTATTTGAAGAAATTATATTTTTCAGCTTCTGCTTGTTGTAGACAAACTTCATCTTCACAGTAAAATATTTTGCAGATGTCATAACTTAAGTCACTGTCGATATTTACTTCTTAAAAAACTACCATATGCCAATTAAATCATATATATATCAGCATTTAAGGCAAGTTTATTATTTATTTATATAGCAAATTTTAGCTACAGGGCCATTTAAAGTTCTTCAAATAGACTTTGGCAAAATAAGTTAAAAGAAAGCATTGGGGTTCAAGAAAAAAAAGTTAGAATAGATTAAAATGGACAAAGAAAAGGTTAAAATTTATTTAAACAAATTAGAAGATATAAGCATGAAAGTTGCTGTGCAGAGGTATGCAGCTGTGAAAATGTGGTGGTGCTATCGTCCCCCAAAAAAGTGCTACCAACTGAGGAATAAAAAGAAACTTGTTTTCTCACACTGCAAGTTAGATGATCTTGTTATAATGTTGATCATAGTTGGATTGTGTAGTTGAGTCAGTCAGAGCTGCATGTGTAGTAATGTAATAACGGGTGAACTTGATTTTATATTACAATCATGAAGCCTCATAGGGTTAGTGATTAGGATTTGATGATAAGAGAGTCATTGGACCTCCTGTTGCTCACAGGTCATTGACTATTAGCCAACCATATGCACATGCACTCACACATCCACCAGGCCTCAGCCTTTTTTTCCACCTCTCCAGAGGGACCCAGTTAGCCTGTCCCTGAATTCAGGAATAATGATAGGCTGCTGAAAGGTTAGGGCACTCTAATTGACTTTTGAAGTAATCTATGGGGAGGTGATGACATTTCCCTGTGCTCGCTCATTAGAGCTGACATGCAAGGCCAAATGGAGGGAAATTCATAATTCTTTTTTTTTTTACAAGTGTTTTGCATCAGAACAAAGTGAGTTGTTGTTTCCTCTGTCTTTAAGTACTGTGTCAAAAGAGGACAAAAAGTATTCTGCAATTGAACACAGCATTGCTTAGTTTACAAAAAATTTCAACAAGTTTGTCACCTAAAATGCAGGATCAGGAAAAAGTTCTAGAGGTCATTTAAAAGTTGACAGAGCTAAAGTGATGCTCTTAGATGTCCCGCTTTGTAGGAGCTAAATGTAATTAGTTTCACATGAGACAAAGAAATTAGGAGTATAAAATTGTTTAAAAAATCTGAAACTGGAGGAAGCACTTGCTTAAAAGGCTAGCTTGTTGATTGATTGTCAAATGAAACGTTGTCAATATTCAAACCCAAAGCTGCTCAATTCTTATCAATGTGAATAGTAAAAGAGTAAGACCTTTCTGTGCAACCGTTGGGTTATTATTTTTACTTCACTGTTCTTTATGATTGACTACAAGAACAAAACTATAATCACCTCTTCTGTTTTTCTCTCCCCCAGAAAATTTTACAACATCTGCCAGAGAAAATCTACAACCGTTGGCAGTTTCACAGTATAGGTACGTATTGATGACCGTGTACATTTTGCAGCTCCTTGGACACCAAGCTTTGTCTCTCTGATTCACCAGACAACTAGCTTTGTACTGGTGAGGTTTCTTTCCTCCTCATGCTTCTGTGACCTCGGAGATAGACTTTAGGATAAAAAAATGGCACCACAACTGTGCCTAAGCCTTCTATAACGAAGAGAAAATAATTAGTCCTAGAAGGGGATGTAAATGGAAAATGCAAATTAGCACTTCATTTGAAATGCAAATAAGTAATTGAATTATGCTGGCATGATCTCGGTCTCTAACAAAAAGAAAAACCCTTGCGAGAAGCGATAACCCCAATTATGACTGTTTTTTGTCAGGTATTGGATGCAGACATTCAGGCCTAGATCATTGTTGGAGATAGGCCATCTCTGCAGAGTTGTATTTTCAAATATCAAGGGAGAGAACACATCATCGACTCAGCTATATACAGTATATTGTCTTGTGTGGTCTTACAATGCAGTGATTGTATTTCAGATATCAAGTAACTATAAATAAACGTAGACATCATGTGTCATTCCAAACAGTTTGACCTTCTTATTATTCAAGCACCCCTGCTGTCATCGCTACATTATCATTCCTTTTGTGACAATTATGACTTTGATCCTGCACTTAACTTAAGTTGGTGCTTTTTGTATTGTTCTGTAAATCAGACATTGGGATCCATCAGTAGAAGGTTAGCTAGCAAATTATCTTTGTCACAAAATGTATCGTGTCACAAGTACTATGAGGAGTATTTCAGGCTTCAGGGTTTCCCATGAGCTCTTGCAATACCAAAGGATGCTGACGCTTTTGTCGAAGTGATAAACTGTCCTGCTAGAACAGCATAAACAAGATTTTCCTGTATTTTAAACTAGCAGCTTCTTCAGCTTAACTTCAGTTTTACTCCTTGCCCTGACGGAGTCTGTTTTCTCCAAACATCCCATTTTCAGAGGACAGCTTTCAGCAATTTATTTATTTTTTATACACATTTTTTGTGCAGATAAAGAGAGACAGGAAGAGATGAGGGTGAAGAAAGACATGCAGATAAAGATTGGTAGTTGGAAGTTGCAGCATAAAGGGTGCTGCTCAACCTGCCAAAGAAGAGGAAAAGTCAAATTTTCAATGCAAAGAAAGTATTTTTATGTGCAGACAGGGGCATCCCTGCAGAAAGCATATTTAAGAAAAATGTATTTGAAAAGTGTATTTGTTTTATATTTTTGATGAACGTTTCCAGTGTTGACATGACAGAGGCAAGGGCCAGTCAGTGGGATTTGCTCAAAAAAAAAAAAAAAATACTCCAGTGAGTGAACACATATTGCACTCAGTTAAAACACACATGCAGTGATAGGTGTTTGTCTCTCAAAGACTGTAGGCTGTATTCTGACACTCCTTTAGGACATGTAGATAATCTTGTTTTTTGTTTTTGTTGTTGTTTTTTGGTGTCTTTTTGGGGGTAATTTTAACTCTTTGCTTCATTGGCACAAGTAAAAAACCTCTCAAGACTGAAGGAAAATATTATCACTGCAGTACTGCATTACATTAAGTGAGACGTTAAGAAAATGGAACTGAAGATAAATTATGAAAAGGTAAAATAATTTAAAATGGACCAGTTTTGATAAGTATTTTGTGAATTTCAGCTTAGTTGAATGTCTTGTCTCATATTTGTGAACCTGATAATGTGTGTTGTCATACTTTGTAAGCTAAGTGTATCATTACACCCCAGTGGAGAGTCGTTCTGGACGCCCTGGTCAGTATTCTACTCTGGTTGTCATTGAACTGCACTTCAGAGACTCAAGGCTTCATTGTGGCATTTGTCTGATTTCCAGGAAACTCTTTTATCTGTGGTCAATGTATGTCTGCTCTGTAGCGTAGACTGATAGCTTGATAGTTTCCTTCCATATCTGAAGGCTAATTGAATTCTTGTGAGACCATTTCTTCTCTCACCGTTCTCATAATTTGCCACCAGGATGCATTCTTTTGGGATTTCAGGGATTTGTTCAAAATTCTTTGGGTCGAAAAGGTTAGTCAGGAATGACAGTAATGGCTTGTCTTTCAAGGTACACTTTGTAAAGTGGAAGGTGTTTAACTACAACCATTTAAAGCTGAAAAAATACCGCAAGCTTTTATCACCTTTGTGTGTGTACTTGTACCTCCTGTTGTCATGAGCACTGCTTTTTATGTTTTCAAGAAATAAACATAATTGATTTCATCTTCTAAGAGGAGAGTAATAACAGCAGCACGAAAACCCAATTATAAGCTCATACTCTCATTTCCAGTGTTAGCTTTCCTTATCTCTGTACTTAAATTCCCCATAAATACTAGCCTAAATTTCCACCAGCTCCTCGAGGACTTCATTAAAGCAGTTCGGTCTGCAGCCTGTCAGAGAAAATGTCCCACTTCACACACAAGTAGAGCACTTCCAGGCCAGGTATTCAGCATTCAAAGCAATGTCCTACTTGAGAACAACAGAACCACATTCTCTACATGAAAGCAAATCAATAGTGACTTTATAAAAATTTTGATCAGGAATATGTTGCGCCTTGCCAGTCACTCCATTGGTTTGTCAAGGTTTATTCTCTGTGGTGGAAATGACAAGCAAGTCTTTTCCTGTCTGCTGTATGATTCCTGTGTTACTGTGCAAAGACCTCTCATAGATATATGGTTGCATTGGCTTAGCTAAGCAGGCTTTTTTTATTCTGTCTTCCAGGTTCCCTTCTGAAAAAGCTTCTACACACTGGAAACTCCTTCAAAGTATGTATTTTTGTCAGTAACACAAGATATGATAAAAAAAATCATCACATTTAGGTAACATACTGCTCTGGAACTCATCTGTAAATGCTACAAAATTTGAAAACCTAAAGTGATACTTACCTTTAGAGACGCAACATTTTTTTACTGGTCAGACTTTGCTTGTTTTTTTGTACTTCAGTCGTTCCCAATCTCCTTTCTTAGATCCGCTGTGAGGGGATCCGTCTCTTCCTGCTGTGGCTGCAGGCTCTGAGAGACAACTGTGCTGAGGAACAGTTCCTTATCTTTGCCTGCCTGGTACCAGGATTCCCTGCCGTGCCCTCCTCAAGGGGGCCATGTACTCTTGACACCATCATTTACAACCCCTTCTCCAACCCCCCTGATGGTAAATACTGATGCTCTGCTTCAAAATCCTTTTGTAGTGTGTAAACTTGCAGCACAGTTTGCCTTCTTTGTTTTGTTTTTGATATACTCATAGGTGACTGTATTTGCCTGTTGTAACAATGTCAAATTCTTGATTTTTTTTTTTACGTTTCTTTTTCAAAATGAAATATTCAATTCAACTCAAAATGATCTTAGTTGTAATAAAGAAATTGATTGATTGTTTATGTTTACTTTTGGTGAAATATTGGTAAAAGGAAATATCAGTAAAATAGATGAAGGCTACACACCAGAAGCTACTGTGATGTTTATTTAAAGAAAATTATCTCATGTTATGTTTCAAGCTGAAGCCCAAAACACAACAATTCAATGTGTGCACTAGAGCAGCTCCTGCTATGCAGACTTGATTTCTCTTTTAAAGTGTGTTGCCTCCGTCCAGAACCCGGCACTTTAGCATTTTGATGTGTGTGGCCTCTCTGTTCGTGCTTAGAAAAAATGTGGTTTATGTCACATGATGGAAATCTGTATATCTCTGTATTTGAACAGCAAAGGTGGTGCCTGAAGAGATTACCCCTCTGGTTCCAGCTGTCGTTGGAGAGAAAGTTGCGGATGACCAGACCTGTTACGTCCTTGAAACCCTTCTTAAGTACATGGTCACCCAGGTAAAGAAATGATCATGCTAGAGAAGACGAAATTTACAGTTACTTCAAAATTCACCATTTAGTTTTTCCCCAAATGTTAGTCCATTTGAGACTGCTTTTGCACTAGTTACGCTGTAGTGCAGTGATACATCAGAGATGATTCATACTTTTGGTCAGTAGTTTAGTCGATAAATGTAGTTGTAACAGAATAATGGATCATCATGGCCTTGATTTATTTTTGGTATTTTTTATTTTTTAATTGCTTTTAAGAACTTCACTGTTAATATTGTTTAAATGATTAAATTTATTCTATTAAAAGGTTACTGCACAGCCTTAACAGAAACTGCTAGCCATGTAAGTAGTTCTTTAGCTACACAGTGAAACTCCCCATGTCTCTTTATAGTTTGTTTACACGGTGTGTTTTTCACGGAATGCTTGGATAGTTTGTAATCATTTTCTTCACAACATTTTAAGTGCTTTAGTCAGTATAATTCCTATGTAGCTTTCTATGTACACTTTGTTTGTGCAACCTTGAGCAACTATTGTGTTGCCAACAATACCCTGGCACTGTTGAAGTGATGCTAACCACCTCCTCTCTGAAACCTGACCTTCTCTGCCTTTATGCTCTGTCTGCCAGGCGTCCAGTTTAGAGTGGAAGAATAAAGAAAACCAGGACACAGGCTTCAGGTTTCTCTTCAGCCTTTTCAAGAAATACTACCTTCCACATCTTTTTCCCTCTTTCACCAAGCATACAAATCTCTACAAGCCTTTACTAGGTAAGCTGACATTCAGTGTATGAGCACATATTTGCTTTTGAGTTGAAAGCTTTTCAACTCAGTTTTCTATTATTGGTTCTTTCTATTAAGACTTGCACAATGTACTCAGACCTCAAGAGCAGCTACTTGTGTACTGGGAGCTCTATATATGTATATCATTTAAAAAAACCACCACATATAAAAATATATTTACAAGCCAAGATTTCACACAATGTAACTTTAACTGTGTGTACAGCAAGTGTGTGTGTGTGTGTGTGTGTGTGTGTGTGTGTGTGTGTGTGTGTGTGTGTGTGTGTGTCAAACTGGACAATTGGGGCTTTTTATTTCACTAACAGGAATTTTGAAAAAAACATTTTTTTACAATTTCCGCACTGAATAGTGTTACACCCCTGGCTGCACAAACTTCTAAGACTTTGCAGTTAGTTGAACAGCTTAGAATTTTTATACATACACAGTATCACTGCAGCATCAAAATATTCAGTGCTGTATTCACATCTTGTTTTCTTTGCTCTTCTTTTATTCCTTTTCAATCCTGTCCCCTTCCTTTCCTTCACTTCTTTCCTCCATTTTTTTTCACTTAGACTTACCCCATCACAGACCCAAACCTTTGTATGTGCCAGTGACAAGGAACAATGAAAGCACCTTCTGTACGAGGGACCAGTACCTGGCACCCCGTGTGGCCTTCATCACCTGGCTGGTCACTTTCTTCCTGGAGAAGAAATATGTCAGCAGTGCTGCCATGGCACAGGGCGCAAAGAACGGCACTGAGGTCATTCCCAAACTCATCCAGGTGAGCTTACCACTGTGTTGGCCTTTAGTCTCCATGTAGTGGATGTTGGAAGTCGGGCTGTCATGAAGAAGCATTGTATGCCCTGAGGAAACAGAATTTCACTCTCATATACTTATTTCGAGACACATAGAACAAATATCTTACTCTAAAGACCAATGCATTTGTTTATTCCTGTAGAGTTGTTATAAAAACCTCTGGGATAAAAACACAAGACCAATTTTGAGTCAATTTGACTAGATACTGTCTTGCAGTATGAAAGCAGTCTTTGAGCATACTGTACCACCATCGACTCTTACTGTGTCTCCCTGTTGCCCAGACTGTCACTGCGGGCGGTAGCAGCCAGGAAAAGGATAAAACATCAGATGGGGATCCCAGCGGGCCAGCAGGGGAGCCTGAGAAGAGCCACTCCAACAGCAGCACTCTGTCAGACCGACGGCCAAGTGATTCCAGTTTGTGTAGCATCGAGGAAGAACATCGCTATGTTTATGACATGGTGCATGCCATCCTGCTTTCCACCAGGGACAATGTAAATTTTGTCAACGAGGTTTTTCACCAGGTATACTGGCATCACAAAGCAGTTTCTTTATTACATGTTTAAAAGATTAGTGACACTGCAGTTTGCACATGTATTCAGGATCAACTATAGATAGCATGTACTCTGCTGCCCTCTGTTGGCAAATTATTTGCATAACTTTAAAATCCTCCCTACTGCCATAATACAATGTTGCAATTAGTCAGAGTGTAATTCCATGCTCTCCTCTGTAGGCCTTTCTGCTGCCCTCTTGTGAAGCATCAGCAACCAGGAAGGTGATCAAAGTGTACAGGAAGTGGATTTTGCAGGAGAAACCAAGCTTCATGACAGAGCCTGACACAGATACCCGGATAGATGAAGTGGATGACAACCCTGATCAAATACTTCGCACAGAGACCAACAGCATGCATGTACAGGTGCAACTTGACAGACCAAACCAAATGTGTTTTTTTTGTCACACATTTTCTATTCGATAATCTTATTTTGAATTATTTAGTGACATGCATCATTAGGTTTTGAGGAGTAGCTTGTTTCTTTCTTGTGCACACAATTATACAGAGGTTCAATGTGATTGTTAATGAAACAAACCTATAATTCTCAAATAGAAATCCTACCTTTACCAGCTTTTGATTTCTTTGTGTCTACCACCTAAAAACAAAATACATTAGATATGGTTCAAAAATTTTGCACCAGATTTATATCCCACAGTGACATGTGATAATGTAAGTGATAACATGACTGGCCTTAAAATCAGGCTCTACCTGATAGTCTCAATAAAGCATAGCCTTGTCAAAACTAGTGTGTTTTCTTTAAAAGAAAAGAACAAGTTTAAAGCTGCTCCACTGCAGTGTAGTGTCTCTTGATAGCTTAGCTTTTTTCTACTGATGAGTTGTCTATTGAGTCAGTTGCTGATCTGCGTGTTTCTTTACCAGACAATTGAGAGTCATGGCCACAAGCGGTCCTCCAGCTGGGGGAGGACTTACTCGTTCAGCAGTGCCATCAGTCGAGGCTTTCTCACCGAGGAGGAAAACAGAGACGTGAAGACTGGCATCCAGCCCACACTACAGGTTTGTTCCAATACCAAGAGTCATATTTTTGTGTGAAATGCTCTTAGTGACTTGGAATTCTCTCTATGCTTATGCTTTCATTGAGTTAATTTTCTGTCTCTTACTTTTTTTTATCTCCTTTACAATTGTATGATGTGTTTATGCACCTGCATTTTCAGGTATTCCTGACAAATTCATCCAATGTGTTCCTGTTGGAGCCATGTCAGGATGTTCCTAAACTCCTGGATAATCAGGTTGAAGTGTGCAAGGGTGTTCTCAGCATCTACAGGCACATGATCATGGAGCACACTATGAACACACAGACATGGTCAGTGAGATATGCTGGTGTACACAGAATATTTTCTCAGATTTCTTTATTTGTTTTAAACTGACCAGACTTTTTAAGAAATCACTCTCAGTCACTACCTGTTTGACACCTATCATTTTCTGTCTGTGACCTCCAGGGAGCAAATGCTGCAGGTATTGCTCAGAATTACAGAGGCAGTGATGAAGAGGCCACAGGAAAACCAAAGAAAAGACAGCTTTGCTGAAAGTTTGGCCTCTATACTCTTCAGGGTAAATCTCATTTTTACAACAAGTGAATTATTGTGTGTTTCGATTCATTATCATACAAACCAAGTCAAGTAGTCCTATGCACATAATTCTTGACAGGTAACCACAATCTCTTGCTCAGGAATCTGTGTGTGCTTGTGTCTTCATGTGTTAAATGTACTGGTTGGTGTCTGTGTGTGTAAAGTAGACGGAGTGTTGACACAAAGGCAAAGAGACATTATACAAATGAGATGCATCATTGGAGAATTGTGCTGTCATATCTTATCAGGCTCTGCTTTTCATTCCTGCAAAACTGTCTGTCAAAGCTAATTCCTTGGTCCTTGTCTCATCTTGAATGCAGACCATCATCGTGGCATGGGTGCGGGCCAACCTTTGCGTATTTATCTCCCGGGAGCTATGGGACGAGCTGCTGGCAGTGTTGTCCTCTCTTACCTGCTGGGAGGAGCTGGTGACAGAGTGGGCCAGCATCATGGACTCGCTGACGGCTGTGCTGGCACGCTCCGTTTACGGCCTGGACATGGCCAACCTGCCACTGGACAAACTCAGCGAACAGAAGGAGAAGAAGCAGAGGGGGCGGGGTAAGAAATAGGAAAAGAAATTGAGATCTTTGAATTGGGGGACGACAACTTAAAACTGGTTTCTTAAAGATTCTAGTATCCAAACCCCTGAGAATTTACACAACTAATCAGAGACTTAATATTCTCAAGGGTTTCAAAGCCCCATCTAAAGAATTAAACCAGTAGAAATAAAATGTAAAGCCTTCAGGGGTCCAGTTTTCATACATGCTCATTTTACTGAAAAATCAACATTCAGTTCTTTTTAGAAGATGGCTATTGATTATCCTGGTATTACATATCTCCAGCAGTACAAATCAGTAGGGTTCTGTGTGGTTTTCAGAGGACGTGTCCTTTAATCAAAAGTTCAGGGGTTTGATCTCTGCTCCAATTTCCCCGTGCAACAAACTAAACTGTAAATAGAGCATCCTGTGTAGAACTCTGCCACATCAACATGACTAACTCCAATCAAAAAAAGAGTGATCTGCTGTAGCTACCCTTTAGAAAAGAGGGTAAAGGAGAAGAAATGGGTTTTGGACATTTGTATTTCAGTTTGTAAAGCATGATCAGTAACAAGGCGCAGTATGTATTTTAGAGTAATAATTGATGCACATTTACCCTTCCACTATATGGATGTTGCCTCTCAAGCAGTTGCACAGTGTTCACAATTGACACTTTGGAAGACAGAGAATGAATATTTGACGCGCTTTGGCTCCCTGCTAATCAAAGACCTGTGACTTATCAACTTCCCCAGTTCCAGTCCTTTGAGTTTCCCTGTCTGATTGGATTTTTATTGATACTACCACTTGTGGTCACAAAAATAAAAAATAACTCCTCCAAGATCTTTCACTGTAACACACATACAATCTTTAACTGTGAACATTATGGTGAGCTTGTGTTAGTTTAGATGAAATCCTTTCTCTATGAACAACAGTGATGTTTGCAGATCTTAAAACCCTGTATTACATGGTGAGTTCATAGAAGGGGTCTTGTAATACTATTACAATACTATCTAATTGTCTTTTTCTATCCTTGTTCTTTTGTGATGCTTAAGGCCAAAACCTTGGTAATAAGAGAGTGTTTTCTTTTTTCAGGAGTGGTCCACGACTCTCAAAAGGCAGCAGCTGTAGCACGTTCTTTCTCACTGAGTTGGAGGAACCAAGGGGATCAGGGTGGACCAGGAGTCCAGGAGCCCATGAGAATACGTTCCGCCACCACGTCAGGAGCCCCCGGTGTAGAGAAAGCCCGCAACAATGTCCGACAGAAGGCCTCTGGTAAGTCTATGTAATGTGTTTTTAAAGCTGCATTGTTGCTGCCAAAAATAAAATACAGAGGGATTGCTTTTATAAAACAGTCAGCACATACTATCTGTGCTCATGCTGTGTTAATCTTTCAGCTTCTGTGTAAGGCAACATCACATTGCTGATAAGCCTCTGGAGAACAGGGTTTATCAGATGTATTGACCGTGTGTGTAAGCCCTTAGACAGGTCTGTGTGTACGCAAGCCCAGGTGTCACTGAAAGGCCCAACACTAAAGACAAAGGGGCCAGCAGATGGTCCCTATTGTTCCTCCAACATGTCACTAGCTAATGTCAACATGTTTCCATGTCAGCTCGATTGCAGGAATACAGCACAATCCCTCCTGATGACATGTCAAAGGCCAGCTCTGGACACTTATTGTCATTAGCTCAATTCAGACACTGCAGACCCTCCTTATCTGATAAGAATGTGGCAGGCTAATTATAAGTTTTGCTGAAAGGCCTTCTTCAGTGCCTGTCTTACTGGTCCTAAATTTTGTCTAGACAGAATCTTAATATGGAGGATAAAAGACGCAGATGAACCAGTAGCGTTTCCTGCCATTCTGTCCCTCCAATTACCACCAACATACTGAAATGACGAGGTCGTTGAGCTGGGAGCAGATGTATTAGTCCCTGGGGGATGAATTCTAAGAAGGGGTTCGTGTGTTTGTGTGTACGGGTTTGCTGACACATCCTTTATGTGTCTCATGCGCCTGTTAATGCACCCTCTGTTATTCTGTTTATTTGTATCTGTATGCGAGCAAAGATGGACATAAAACACTACCGCTTCAAATTCCCTTCCCTTTCTTTGGCCTAATTGGATTCCTCCTCCATTGATCTTCAAAGGCCCGACAGCCCTCCTCCCTACTCCTCAAGAAAAGCCCACACATCAATTGCGCTGCAGTTTTTGATAGTTTCATTAAGAGTGTAATTAATGCTCATTAATATGCATAAATGGGAAGCAGTGGCAAGCTGCAGCAGAGACCATGTATCTCTCTCTGTCTGAAAGGCATAATTAAAGTGTGCTGAAAACAGAATAGGACTGTCCTCTTTCATTGCACTCTTTGAGATTAAGTCTGAAGTGCCAGCTCAGTACAATAGCAATGCCTGCGCATTGAGAACTGTCAAAACTTGGCCACACTTGTGCATTCAAATACAAATGAATATTGTTGTGAACTCTTGTCTGAGGAAAGCAGCTGAGTATTTCATTATGGTACTCATTACTGTTCTCCAACTACAAAGAGCCATTTATACATGCTCTCACTTTGCCATAGACATGTGCTTATCAGCTCCAACTCAAAAAGTAATTAGTGTATAAATTGTTATTTGTAAAAATAAATCATTTGTAAGGAAACGAGTCTTAATTTTGTTGGTGTATTTATTTAGGTCTTTTTACACACACGTTTACGATCCAATTTGCATTTTAAAAAATATCCTCCAAATGTAGGTTGAACATTAAGCACTTTATTTTGTGTTGCTACCGCACATGGACAGAGAAAAAGCCTGAATAAAATCATCCTCATGATAGTCCACTATATCCCTAGTTTTGGATCGATGAATCACTGAATTTATGTAACAAATGTGCATACTATTTTAGCCAAAGTTGACCTTTTCACCTGGAAAATGTGGTCAAACTTTTTTTTTTTTCTGGTTCTAATGAAGCAGTGGGGATATCTACCTTAGCTTGGGCAGGGGTTGGTACATACTGAAACAAATATTGTATTTTTTTTATTTCTATCCTCCAATTTGCAGTTATATTGTGAAATCCCCAAAAATTAACCCTTTTAGACCTGCCATGCCAAGTCTGCCAGAGCATATCTTTACAAATTGTACATGCTGTAGTGTCATTTTTTTGCTTAAACCCTTGTTTTACATAAATACAACCCTTATATCCCAATCTTTAATGAAACACATGGGCTTTTGTTCAGACTAAAAAAAAATGTGTCTCTTGTTGTTTACCTTCATACAGGACTTATGTCAGTACATGAGTTGCAGTAAACAGCGCTCTGGGACATGTATAAAATGCAGTCTGAAAGTGTGACTCCAGGTTTTATATGCAAAAAGAATAATTGATCTATCTCATCTTGTTTCAAATTGACCCTGATTCAAACTTTATCTGCTAATCATTGCACTTGTCCTATGCTGGGCTCTAGGGGGTAAAAGCCAATCAAAGTCTGTAGTATTAAGATCTACTTTGTGTTCAACTCATCAAAAAATGTCATGAGCTGAGCTCAAGTCAGGTCATTATTATTTGAGCCAAAATCTAAGCTGATTCTTCATTACTATAGACTTTAAAGCAAGAACAATGAGTGGTTTATTTCAAAGTATTCAGTGTCTAAACCTTGTGTGACTATGGGATCATTGAGATGTATGGAAAACCCACAAAATATTTATTTTTGCTGGCTTCACCACAGATGGATCACTACAGTCAACACTCAATATGTTGAAAAAATCCTGAAGCTGGGTCACATTTAATCTGAATTTTAACCAACAAAACATTCTGATCCTAATGATTGTATCACTTCAGGTCCCACATTGCTACTGGTGTAAGCAAAATAGTCCGGTAACTTCAACATTAGACAAAAAGCTGCAGTTGTATTAACATTTATGTCGTATTTTTTGATGGGACTTTTCTTTTCAGTTTTCTTTTCTCCTTCATAAATTTCAATGAAATCAGAATTGACCTTGTTGTGGCCAAAATCTACTTCTGCTCTGCTGTGCTCTGTGCCTTGCCCTTAATGTAACTGTCTTCTTCCTTTACCTCTTTTCTGTTTCCACTTCTTTCTTCTCTCTTATCTTTTCCCCTGATGGAAGCTAAGAGAAGCCAGTCAATCAGCAACTGTGTTCATCTATACGAGGCTTTGCCCACTACTAAAAGCGTTCCTATGCTGCTCCACACTGTGAGCTCTTTCTTGCCTGGTATCTCTTCTGGTAACTCTGCTTGCTCTCACAGACTCTCAGGTAAAGTGTTTTCTGAGAGCTGCATGTGTGTTTGTGTGTTTGTGTGTTTGTGTGTTTGTGATCTCTGCCCCTCTTCTCCGTCCATCCGTCACTGTCTGTTATATTCAACTACTCACTGCTCTGTGTTGCATTGGATCGAGAGAGGTTTGTATGTCTCTGGAAATAATGACTCCTTGTGTTCATTTATTGGAAAATGTAACAAGCGTTCAGTCATCCTTGTGCTAGATGTAAGAACATGATTATAACAGTAGTTTCCTTGCATCATTGCTGCATGTGTTTACGTCATCATTTCCTCCTATATTTAAAAAAAATGTTGAAACATTGCCAATTTTTTGTAAAGGAGTGTCCTCCAGTCACTAAACAATGTCTTTTTTGTTACTTTTTCTGTTTTTTTGTTTATTTGTAGTAGTCCCAATGAACTACTGAACAATGTTTCCTATATCCTTCTATTTATCAGATGTGGAAGAGTGTCAGCTGTCTGAATGTGGGGGAGAGGAGGAGCTTGGCGGGGAAAGTCCACTGCCACGTAGCAGCAGCACATCAGACATCGCCCATCAAGTATCTGACACTTTACCAGGTAGAATTTTAGGTATTCCTTGTGACACCTGTGATAAGTCAGTATGCATGTGTAAGTGTGAATGGATACACAGAAATGAAGAGTGATTATTTATCCTTTCTGCCTCTATAAATCATTTTTATTTCACTAACAACATTAAATTATTCAACAGTAAGGCTCCACAATATATCGTTTTAGTATTGTCATCGTAAAATTTAGATGTGCAATATTGATACTGCAAGGTATACGATGACTTGCAATACATTTTAGCCTATCATAATTTAAGATTTCAGAATCTCCTATCACAGGCGCTTGGTTAAAGTGTTTCCTAAGCGTCATCTCCAAATTTTAAGCATGAAATAGTTCTACTTTATTACAAAAGGCGTTTTGAGTTTTGATGAGACTCGTTAAAGATGATTCATAACAAGAGCAACCAGCTGGTGTATTTTCTAAAACCAAAATGCTCAGGTTTTTATTTAACTTTTGGAAAAGTCCAGCACTGCATCCACGGGTGAGACTGAAAGATGTGTCTCCCTATGTCTCATCATCATTTGCAAGACATGTATTTGATTCTATTAACAACATGCAGGGGTAGCGTAATTTATTGCTTTGCTCCAATGGAAGAAAAAGGGAAAACAGGTACTATAGGTGTTTCTGAGTTAGGATTGTGACATTTGTTTTTCTTATTGTTTTATCTGTTGTATTAGTTCATTTGACAGAGAATGTGCTTCTTGAACAGAAGTAAGATAGAATACAAAAGCCCTGTTCGCCAGATGATGAACAGTAACTCTCAACTTATGCTCACTTGTCTGATGACCCCAAAGACAGTAAATTTGTCTTGACGTCATAAAAGCTTGTTGATTGCAAGAAAAAAGGGAGTAAAAAAACAACACAAGTTGCTTTAAGTATTAGTTGCCATGGGAATACATTAAAACAGATGTGTTGTCTTTTTTAATGATATCCCCTGTTGCACCTCAGCCCAGAAAAGAGAGTACTCCCCCTCCTCGTGTGGCTCTGAAAGCAGAACATCTGATGGGAGGAAAGAGAATATTGAGCCACCAGTGGTGAGGACAATCTTGTGCTTTAATTAAGCTTTAACATAACACTACTGCATTTCCTGTACATGTGCATTTCCTTTCTCTTTGTTAATGTTTGCGTCTGTGTACTCAGATCCTCATCCGGCAGAGCAGCAGTCCAGCTGAGACAGAGTGTAATTCAGAGGGACACACAAACTACATTAGACCCAAGCTCAGAGAGAAAAGTAACAAGTCATTACTTTTTTCACAGCATAATCACTGTGATATACACTAAGCTGTGTTTACAAACTAAAAACCTGTCTAAACTTTTACGTCATCCTCTGATTTTTTTGAAGGTGAAAGTTTAAGCAGTGAGACATCAAACGGCTACCTCAATGAAGCTGAGGTTACCTGGCAGGCTTTCGATGAGGAGGCTGATACTCAGTCCACTCAGTCGGCCCACATGGACGTAACAGCTGACCCCCAGAGCCAAGGGAGTTTACTTCTCAGCCACAATGAGGCTCTTGCAGGTATTTAAACTGTTGTAAACTCATTCTAAGCAATTCTGCAGCTGAGCTACTAAGTAACAACTAGCTAATAGCTTATGAGCTAATGTATATTATATATTTTTTTAAATGGTCAGCAAAATGAAAAAACTAGCTGAAAAACGTCAGCTGCCCAGCAGATTTATATCACCAAAGTATTATTTATCTAAGTTTTAGAGCCTTAAATAACCTAGTTCCTGATTGATTAGTTATCGACTAGCAAACTGTCACACTTAACAACATGAACCTGCTCATCAATGATAGTTAACTGAGTAGAAAGCTGTTGTGTTTGCTCACTTTTGTTATAGTGAAGAGCAAGCAGTCCATGTTCTTATTCAATGTGACTGAATATTTGTAAATTGTAGTTAACTTCTAATTGCTCTAATATAAAGTAGAGTAGAGTAAATTGTTTCTACTGTAAACCATAAATCTTTTTAGTTCTCCCTCCCCTCCCTCTCTCTGTCATCACTGTAGTCTCCCCAGCCTTCTATGTGAACTGTCTGTGTTAACCACATTGTGAAAATCATGAAGTTGTCACTCCTCCCCATACCCCTTTCCTCAAAGCCAGTTTTATCCCTTTCCCCTTGTTGTTTTTTAGGTCCTGAGTGTTCCCTTCCTCCCCACTCTGCACCCCCGTCCTACCACCACCACAACCACTACCACTACCCCCAGAACCCACCTGCCTCACCAGCCCTTCTGGTGCACACAGAGTGCCCGCGGGACTGCCCCCTGGATGACAACATGCATCCGTCTGTCTTAAACATGCCACATCATCTGGGTACTGCTCCCCAGCTGCTACTCATCATCTATATCATCGTACTCATTTGCCATTCACTCTACATGCCTTGTGTTTTTTATCCTCACCCTGACCTTCTTTGTTTACATGGGGCTTAATTTCATGCGTGTTATTTTCCATTCATTTTCCCAGTTACTTCATCAAATATAAGAATTTGCCGTCCTATATCTACTTGGAATGAAACATACATTTCAATTTATTTGGTCAAGAGCTTGATTTTTTTATTTTTTTATTTACCTGATGCTGATATGCTTCACATGCAATTGATTTCTTTGGCTTTAGCTTCTTTTACTCCCTTTGTCTTCTGTTGTCCACTAGATGGTAGTGTCCTCCCACAAATCAACCTGAACTGGCTGATGCATGTGACTGTGCTTGGTCCAAAAGTGCTTTGATTAGTTTCACTGGTTGGAGATCTAATTTGGACACATTTTTTTTAAAAAGCGCAGGGAGTCAAAGGAATAGGTCAACAACTGTTCATACAATGACAGGATGAGTTAACATAGTTTCATATATCAAAAAAAAAATCTCATTGGTTGTTTTCTGACAGTTGTTCTGCATTTTTTGACCAATTCCAAAACCTTCTACGAAATCAGATTTACTGCTGTCAAATTGATACAGAAATTTTAGCCATCAGCTTTTATTTTTTTCAAACCCAAAAAGTCCTAAAGCTCTGTTTCTGACCTTACAGACAGTAGCGAGTGTCTCGCTGATGATGTCAGCATCATTGCGGGTGGGACCCTGACTGGCTGGCATGCTGACTCTGCCTTTGTCCTTTGGAGGAGGATTTTGGGTATCCTCGGAGATGTGAACAATATCCAATGCCCCAAAATCCATGCCAAGGTCTTTTCCTGTCTTTATGAGCTCTGGCATAAGCTGGCAAAGGTAAAACAAAAGGGGAAACTGTCTTAATTAAAGGAGTTTCATCTAAAACTGAAAAAATATGTAAATACAGCCATTCCTCTAAAATAAAAATGTGTGTTGCAATGATCCAAGTGCCTGTTAATTGAGTTGACAGTATCTAGTGGAAGTAGCATGTCAAACCAAAGGCTGTCATACTTTCCTCGGCCTTTAGATGTATCCAAAGACTGGGCATGGTTGATGGTTTCATTAATTCTGTGAACATGTGCTTACAGATCCGGGACAATCTTGGTATCAGTGCAGACAACCAGTCCTCTCCTCCACAGCCAGCCTTCATCCCTCCTCTTCGAATGCTGGCCTCCTGGCTTTTTAGGGTAAAGAAAACAGAGACTCAAAATTCAACATGCAACAATTGTTAAATACTGAGCTCATGAAATTAAAAAAAGTGCAAAATATGACCAAGTACTGGAAAGCAGATTGAAATGCTGTATCTGGTGCACATCAAGTAGAAGACAAGATACTTTTTTTTCCAAAATTAAGACAGTTACATTGTCATCTCCTTAAAATAATGAACACACACTGTTTTGTGTCACTATTTTACTTTGTATGTATTAGCTAATGTATATGATAATGTCTAGTAGGTGTTTCTCTAGGAAAAGCCTATATTCTTAAGGGGAAATTTGAGCACAGTTAATTAAAATTGAAGTGATTGCTAGGCTATAGCCAGGGTAGAGGCTGACTACACACAAAACCAAATGACAAGTATCTTATTGTGCTGTTTAGAGACAAAAAAGTGTAGGTTAGGAAATAAAGGATGAATTTCCCATATCAATAAAAGAATTGCCATAAATTTGCCAATGTTTGCAGCAATTTCAACTAGAAAAAAAAAACAACCTTATATTGAGCAGTTGCAGTTGAACAAGTTAAATTACAGACCTCCTCTTCATTATCTAAGACTCAGCATCTTTTCTCCTCTACAGGCCACCATGTTGCCTGCTGAGTACAAGGCTGGTAAGCTGCAGGCCTACAAGCTGATATGTGAGATGATGACCAGGCACCAGGATGTTCTCCCAAACACTGATTTCTTGGTGCATCTCTACCACATTATGCACAAGGGCATTACCAGTGAAGACCAGGTACGACCAGTAGGGGGCAACTTCAGAAAGGCTGGCCTTTGATCAATTTTTACTCCACTAGATGGTGCACCAGACATGCTTTTTTGATGCACATGTATTAGCTCTGTGGAAAACTGAACAGCTATGCTCTTAAGTTAAAATTGTATCCATTACTTTCCCTGTAAAACTTTCCAGAGTAATTTCTAATCAGCTATCACACCTTAATGAATGATAGGTTATAACCATGGCATATTATCAATCTTGAGATGTCTTTAGTGCCATTTTTGTGTTTGCAGATAATCAGGGGCAGCATGAGCACTTTAACTGACAGGCCCAAGAACAAGGTTTAAATAGATGTGATTCAGGAAATGGCTTTAAAAACTGTGTGCCAACTAGTGGCGATGAAGAACGCTTCTGTGTTTTGGCATTTTCCACCTCCTTCAGCCACACCCTTACTTGTGTTTAATTCTGGCTCGGCTCCATTTTTCCCAGACGAAGCTGAGTAAAGATGAATGGATTCCCCAAAAACAAAGGAAGGGGATAAAAGTGTGTGTGGTTGGGAGGTGTTTTTGATGCGTGTGTGTGCATGTGTGTGTGTGTATGCCCTCCTGGCTTGGTCTCTATTGCGCTTTGGCAGAGCGACAAGCTTATTAGAATGTTTTCCATGTCGTTAAATAATGTTTTGAGCCCCTGCCGCGTATACGTGATTAATTAAGGATTGACGTCTGTCGCGCTCCGTTAGACTGACACGTCGGCCAGGGGCCCAGAGTAGGCTGGACTGCCTGTCTGTGTGGATGCAAGTGTGTGAAGGAGCAGGAGGGGGGACTGGGGAACGTAGTGGAGAGTAGAGCAATGAGGGGGGCACATTGAGAGACGAGGCAACATTCTCCAGCTTTTGTTGTGGCTCTGTATAATGCGTCGGGGGGCCAGAGCCAGGCTGGCCACTGAAGCATGCTCAAATTGGCCGGAGAAAAGAGTCCTCACGCCACACAATAGAGGACAGCCGCACGCCTGCTTAACATAAGAAAGTGGCTCTTACATCCCCCCTTCTCTTTCCTCTCTGCCTTTACGTGAAACCCCTAACCCAGCAGAACAAAAAACATATTTTCTGAAAATATCGTAACATCAAACATGCCCCTAAATGCCTTTTAAATATTTTTTTTCAAACCCACTTACCGGTAGTTCTTGTGCAGTTGTTTTTTCCAACCATAAGGGATGGTAATGGTCTGTCCTTGCTCATTACTTGTTGTTGTTTTTGATTTTTGTAATGTAAATAAATGTTGAAAATTAGGATTGTTGTGTAGTTTGAACTTAAAAATGCAGCATTTTAATAACATTCCATCTTACATGTCAAGCATTTTCTTTCTACCTGTCTCTGATGACATTACACCTGCCTTCACCAGTTGGGTTATCTGGGCAACAAGAGAAGTCCCAGCGTAAACCCATCCACTAAATTTAAGTTATCTTTGAAAAAACGACAGGTCCCTCTGAGGGATTCGCCTTCCAACTGACAGGGTGCCAAGGTCATAGCTATTGTACTGAGTGCTCCCTGGTCACTGGTCCGACAAAAGCATGGTCATTGCACAAAAGCAGTAATCTATCTAATAGGTCTACTGTCTGTTCTGAACCACAGTAGTTAACAACATATCTTGTTAAGAACTATGTTGTATTGTGAAGTGTATACAAAAAAAAACATTTTTGCACATATGTGTGTGAGAGAAGCTTAAAAGTGTAACAATAAGCTTTATTGTGTATTCATTTCCATTCTTGTGTCAAAGTATCTTTTAAGTCTATTAAATTTGTTAACATGACTCATGCTGGGTAAAAGGGCCTGCTATGTCTGTCACTGTAGAAAAGATACCTCGACTAATTAATTCACTATGAAATGAAATTGTGGCAGTTGACCCCTTGAGTCACAAATGTGGTTGTTAATTGAACTCCCTGCTTCATAGTTATGCAGGTGGGTTCTTTCATAACAACTTGTGAAGGGAAAACCCCAGATACTCACGGTGATAACAGTCTTGCTGCCACAGAAAGTCTTCCCCATACTAAACTGGAAACATCCATGTGTAAACAAGAGAAAATTTTGCGATGTTGTGTTGAGTGCTGTCATACAGAGCTGAACCCTGTCACCCCAAGGACAAGCAGGTGGACAGCGTGTGCTTTCCTGAAGATGAGGCCAAATGAAAAGGCCTCTATTCAGAGTTACGTTAATGCACCTTTTGTTGATGCAGGGGCCATTCCCACTGCCAATGCAGAGCCACACGCCGGGCTCAATTCCCATCTCTCTACACACCTCAAATCAGGTTCCCTCTACTTAAACATACAATAGAAAACACTTTGTGTTCTACATTTGTGGCTTTTTCGAAAATGCTCACTTGAGGCAATCAAGCAACAGTTTGTTGCATGCTAATTACCTCTGACTGCACTGCACATTATGTTTCAGAGGTCAATTACCAACAAAATGAGGGTAAAATGGGCCCTCAATCCTAAAGCTCTTCCCTGCAATTTTCTACATGTGGTGCATCATGTTGACTTCTTACTTATTGCTCTCTGCCTATTTATTGTATTCCTCTGTTGTTCATCTGCATCCCCTTAGCTTTGGGCAATTAATGTCACGGATAGATGGATGGTACTTTGCTACTGTGTATGTGTGTTTGTGAGTAAGAGATAGAGAGATAGACATTTTGTGGAAATGTGTTTTGGTGGTAGAGTTTCCTAATGTTTGAACTGTCCGATTTACACAAGTTTATGACCAAGAAGGCAGGTGTTTCCATCTTGGACCTTGCCTTTGTACACAAATGTACACGCATGTCTTAGATAAGAGCCAGGCCAATTCATCTGTTTTATTGGGTTGCTGCATTCTCACACCAATATTTTCAATATTTGACCAGTATAGATATTAAAAGCATCTATGATTTAAGTAAGTAAATATTTGTTTTTCTTTCAGCTCAGAATAGAACAAGAAATCCTTTTGCCTAAGTTGAGTGTAGCATGGAAAACCTTTTAACAGCTTTTTGTGTGCTAGAATGGTATTACACTGTACATACTTGAGCAGTTTGTGCAGAGCTCTCTGCAGTACAGCATATGTCAATGTTGAAAGAGCACCCATCTGCCACTGAGCCGCCTGTACCTCAGCAAAACAATACCTTGTCCCTGGCTTTAATTACAGGTTTGCTTGTGTGTATAAACATGTGACTCTCAAACGTTGGGGTCTTTTGTTCTGCCTCTTATCCTCTGTGAACAATCCATCTGCTGCCCTTCTCTACTCTGTCTCTTTCATTTCCCGACTCCTCTTTCTCTTTCCACTTCTTTTGCTGTCTTTTGGTAAAACTGTAGATTAAGTACATTATTTCCTGTAACTTACTTTGTGTGCTTAGCCTACATATTGGAGAAGCCTTTGTACATCTTATATTAATTTGTTGCTCAATGCTGTAATAGTAGATTAGATTCATGTACCAAGTCAAACCTACAACCGATAGCTAATAGATGTAACATTAAAATGTTAGTCATTGATTGTGTGCCTTCAACTAATGTGTGTCTCTGTGTGCGTATGTGTGTGTGTGTGTGTGTGTGTGTGTGTGTGTGTGTGTGCGCATACATTTGTGTCCTCAGGATGTTTTGAACACTATGATCCGTTCCTGCTCCCCACGTTTCTTTTTCCTCGGCCTGCCTGGTTTCACCATGCTGGTTGGAGATTTCATAACAGCTGCAGCCTGTATCCTCACCTCAGGCTCTTCAGAGGTATACCTACACTACTGACAACCAGCTTTATGTTTGGATAAAACCAGAATCTCATTCTGATTTTTTCAAATACAGAGTGTTTACAATGACAAATATTTAAGAAATGTCACTGTATCTTGTGCTTGAACAAAGTATGAAAGAAAGATCAATGGTAGTAATAAACAGCATTCCTCCTTTTATATCTTTTTCACTCTCAATTTTGTGCCATTTATTCATTCACTCATGACTGGTGAATATATGAATCATACAGTGTCCTTATAAAATTTTGTTTAACAGCCTTAAAAAATTGGGATTCAGACTCCACTTCCCCATAATTTAAACAAAGTTTGAAGGGCCATGAAAATGAGACTGACACATTAACTGCTCTTTTGCTGTCTAGTACAAATGTCTATATTAGGACCCAGCACTGGGGGACGAAAGAAAACAGTAGTTGTTTTACATTTTCAAACCGTGCTTATTTATTTACTTATGCTAACCACTTCACCTCAGTCTGCTCCAGTTATAAAATCAAAAAGATTTACACAAAAGGCAAAATGGGAGGTAGAAATGTTCAAATTTGATAGTACAACTCAGAGCCCAACTGCAATTAACTTGACTGTAACTTTTCATACGAACGGAATAATGTTATCAGCGTATGAGCAGCTTCAAACAGGAACAAGTCCGTCATCAGCAGATCTTCATATTTTGAAAACATGATTTTGAAAAATCACTTTCAGTATTAAATATTTTAAATGCAACAGCTCAAAGGTTTTGGTGTGAGCCCATTTTTAGTTTCTCTGCCTTGGTCACTGCGGTGACCTGCACCCTCAGCTGGCCAATCAGCACTTCCCTACTCCACTCAGATCTGTGGGTGGACAAGGAGATTGGAAACTAAGATGCTGCAGGTCACCACATAGACTGAGCTTGGGATGTTCCATCCCACTGAAGTCATCGAGAGAAAAAAAAAAACTTTTTATGAGGGAACTTTATTTGCACAAATTAGAAACCTAGCTGTTTTTGACAATTGAATTGCAGTTAATGTATATAAGACTTTAAGAATTGAGTTTGGAGTTTTAAGTTTGGAGCATATTATTCTTTTTTTCAGCTATTATGTGTGTAGTCAAAAGTTTCATGTCATAGTGGCTCAACAGAACAGTGGGAATTGTCAGCTCCTCTACAATATACATGTCAATAGGTTTGCAGGTTGGTTGCTTGTGACTTGTGGTGCCAATATTTTACATGGTTCCAGATGGATTATGATTAAAGTAAGGTGAAGGTAATTGAGTAATGAAAATATCTGAAACACTATCTGGTTTATATTATCTGTTGTTTAAATACAAAGTGATCCATCATCCTTTTTTTTGTGGTTGATTTCATAAATGTAGCGTGGGTAAACTGATGATGATAGTATCTATGCCTGTTTTTCCTCTTATTTCTGCCAGGCACCAAGAATAGAGGCTCAGACAATGCTGGGCTCCCTGGTGTGTTTCCCCAACCTTTACCTTGAGATTCCCATACTGCAACAAGTGCCTGGCTCTGATGAAATCATTGTTAGCAATGATGATATCAAGGTAAACAGCATGTGTCTCACAAGACTCTTACAAGTGAATTTGTCTTATTTTGATTCCATAAAAGCTGCTCATACTCAATTTCCAGCAAGTACATTTCCACAATGCATAAAAAAGTCTTGACCCTGCAAAAATATTTGTTTTTCTTTTTTTGTCTTTACAATTTTTTAATCACTAGATCATATTTCAATTTTCCAACAAAGTAAATGTAAGTTGTTTTTTGCTGTCTAGGATTATTTGGTCAAGGTCCTGCTGGAGACTGCCACAAAGGAACATTGTGAGGGGGCCAGGTATGAATTTAATGGTGATAATGCAGGTTTTTTATTTGAAGTTCGAATTTTTCTAGAGTTTTCTTTTGGAGTATTTTCATTGGATTTTTATAACTTCATGATTTTGCATGGTGTAAGCAAAGAGAAGCACTGCAGAAGGCAGAATGCATCCAGAGAGCATGTATGTCTGTTTGACGTGAAGAATCCTTCAACATACCTGCATAAATGCCTTACGAGAGAACTGTTTAAAATTTTGTTACATTCTATGTGATTAACTAATTTATTCATTACTAAAATTTGAATTTCATTCATAAATACATAATGAATACTTAATAAACCGTACTTCTGTTGTTCAGGTGCATTGCTGTATGCAGTCTGGGCTTGTGGGTGTGTGAGGAGCTTATGCAAAAAGACATCCACCACCAGGTTAAAGATGCCATCAATGTTCTTGGAGTAACACTAAAGGTCAGTGATCTTGTGATGAAACAAAGCTACATTTGTATCAAGCTTACATTTACAGTGTGGCGTCTTCTAAATTTAGAGTAAATGGAGAGATGACTCAACTACACTTTCTAAAGTCATTTGAATTTAAGCCTGTGTTGAACATTGTCACTAAGCACTGCTAGGCTTAATATCTTAGTCTTATTTATGCAGAGAGGCTAAGATTTGATCAGTCTTCTCTTTTGTTTTACCTCACAAGCCCTTTGTGTTTAGCTCTTGCAAAAAGATGGATGATCACATATGAGTACTGCCGAACAGTTTCAACACGTGAGTGGAGAACAGAGTGAGAGTAAAACACATCCACTGATGTGACTCACTGGTACATTTCGAAAGAGCCCACTTTTTCTCCATGAGTGAAGAGATGCAGCGAGTTAGAGGAGGCTGTTTTTTTTTTCTTCACATGGAAAGGGGTTTTGGGCGGTGGCGTAATTTCCAGGCTACTCGCTCGCAGTAGATGTGGGCCAATTTAAGCAGCTACATCTACCAGCTTCCTGCTCGAGAATCCCCCCCCTCCCCCCTTCTCTCTAATGGAGCAGTAATCACTCCCCTGTACAACTTGACACACAGACTCAGCCAGCCCAAAAATAGAGGGTATAGGCTGGGTGGGGGATCTAGGGGGAAGAGTGGCACTGAGAGTCTCTTTTCTAAAAGCAGGTGCTGAACTCTCAGGGCCCCTTTTTGTGTTTGGCCATTTCTGCACTCCCCACATTGTCTGCCCTTGTTACATGTTGAGAGGCATTCAAGTTGGAAGAAATAGGAAATTCTATTTCTCAAAAAGAATTTCAAATCACTGAAGAAATCCACGTTTGTCAGAAAATTGTCAACAGCTCAAATCTTTCCTCCAATGAGTGTGAAGAAAATGAGCTGTGGCTTGAAGTGGAAATGAAATTATGCTGATTATATGCACATTAAGTGAAATTACCCAGAATTCTCTCATAGCCAGTCTGTGCCTACACTTCTCTTTCCACGTATTCAACAAGCATTGTCCTTTTGCCTTTTCGAGAATTTGTGGATTTGAATGACACAAGACATAAAATCAGCAAGGAGAAGCACAAAAAAATATCCCCCAGTATCTATGAATAATAGAACAATAAAAATAGGAAACCCTAAAAGTACATGTAAACACTTAAGCCTGGAAGCTTGAGGATTTTTTTTTTCATCATGTACACATTGCTGTAAGTACTTTATTTACCATAGATTTCTAAATACAATACAATGTTATTTTCCGGGGGCTAGGCTTTCAACAGCTGGGCCACCTTCCCTCTTTCTCTCTCTCATCCCTCACTCCTGCAGTGACAGGTAATGTACAAAATGGCGCAGGGGGTGTTTTGGTTTCTTGTGTTGGTTGGTTGCAACATTATTTTTCCCAGTCCTCCATCCACGATGTGGATCATGCTAAACTCTGTGTGTATGAGCAGGTGTTTGTGCGTCTTAAGGCATTGGGGCAGAACTCTGCTGTGCCCGATACAAAAAGCAAGAGAGAAATGAGAACACCCAAACATAACAGAGAGAAACAAAATCCTGCCATGTAAATAAGATTAGTCGCATGGGTCTATGTAGTCCGATAACTAGAAGAACAAGGTATAGATAGACTGAATCTATGGGAGCAGTAACCTTAAATTACTTCTGCTGTGATCTGGCACTATAAAGAAAATCAAATGAACTTAGATTCGGCCTCACCTCCATTGCCTACTGTTATTTTATCATAATTTTTTTCTCCATTGTGATATGGGCCTTACTGTGATATGGCACCATTCTGTTTAAAGGTGTTTAATAGTTTGCATATTAAAAAGAATAATTTGCATATCTTTATTGACACAAAAACAAGAAGACATAAGATATAGGCCTAGAAGTGTTTTCACTCACTGCAGGCTCTTGGTCAAAAAAGCCCCTTTGCGTGCCCTCAAAATGCTCATCAATAAGAAAAATTTAGAAATATAGTTATCAATCAAAAGTCTTTGTTGCCCACTGTAAGAAGAAACTTCTTATTTGCTTCTGTGTACAGTTTGGAAACAAAGCAGTGGCTCAGGTCGCCTGTGACGTATTTCAGCTGCTCATCTCTCACTGGGAGCATCTCCAGAGGTTGGAGTCCTCTCTGCCTAAGAAAATCATTGAGGTAATAAACATATCCACAAGCGCGCGCAAGCACACACACATACACACACACACACACACGCTGAAATTTAAATACCCATAAGGGAACTGTGAGAACAAACTGAAGGTATGAAAAGTGAATTTCCATCATTTCACTTTGGCTTTAAAATGCTTACACGACCTGTTACTCATCCATACACATCTAACATCCTGTGGTATCACATCCATTTAGCACACAGCCCTGACTCAGCTGATGAATAGGAGTGTGTCATCCAATTATCTTTCCTCTTGTTTTGTCCCAACACAGATCTTTGTGGCCACAATAGCTTTTTTGTTGCCGAGCGCAGAGCACTCAACAGTGGAAGCAGACAAAAAGGTACATTTTCGAAAGGAGGGGACATAAAATAGCTGACATCTAAAGGTCCTTGATCTGTCATGCTGGAATGGTGCATTTGCAGAGGAATGTTTCTACTGATGTTTTTTTTTTTTGCTTTCCTTTCTTTTCCTATACTCGTCTTTGCAGCGCTCTTTTGTGACTGTTGTTTATCATAAATGTTTTTCTCCATTTTAATAACAAAAATGTTGTTCTTGTTTTAAACTTGATCTAACTGAATAAGGAATTCCCCTCTTCTTACCTGTCACAGATGATGGTATCCTTGCTGCTCTGTCTGTTGGACTGGTGTATGGCAGTTCCTCTGACTTTGCTACTCGAACCCATCACCATGCCTTTGCTGGAGAACTGCACATCCCACAAAGCCCCACTGCTGGACTATATCTACAGGGTGGGTATCTTCACTGGCAGACCTGATGAATGGCTTCCCACCAGCCCCATTGTCCCTACCCCCAGCACCCTCAAAATGGACTCGCTACTTTAATTGGCCTCACCTCCAACATGACCTCATGAATATGGCTAATATAAAATTATGGTGGCTGACAGCATAGCAGCAACCACCCATAATTGACTTATTCACTTGGCATTTCATCAAATGCAGCAAGTCTTTCATTTGGGTTTGTATTAGCATCCACTTCATCTCTCAGTTCCAGCCAAATATTCAGAGTTCAAGCCTTTTCTCTGTATTTGCGTCTCCAAAAGCCTTTATTTTATGGTCTGACCCAGAGGATGAGGGCCAAGCTGCAGGCACAAATGAATGAGGTATTATTCATTCCCTCCTGTCTGGGCAGATGCGGTCAACGGCAGATCTTTGTAAGGTTGTCACCCCTGATAAGAAATGGTCCAATTATTCAAACTGAACCCTTTGTCCACTTGATAAGCCCTGGCTATAAATGCTTGTCCTGAAGATTTGAATGGAATATGTCTTAATATGAGAGCATCTCCAGCTGCTATGAAAGCAAAGACAATTAGTCATGATTGGTTGTCTATCAGCACACAAAAGGCAGAGCCCCTCTGGGTTTCATTGAAAACAATATATTGAGCCAGGCAGCACAAGGTATAACGAAATTAATGCAGTATCAAGTTGTGAATCTATACGTTTCCACTGATACACTGGCTGTTAATTACTTTCTAAACAAAGTAGATAAAAGCTGCACGGACAGATTCATCTTCTTTTTCTCCGGTCGCTGGCCAGTGAGCATTTATTTAAATATTATATTCCACCCTCCATTGAAGACAATGTTATTTTTAAACAATTCTTTTCCTACCAAGCCATCAGAGACTAGCAAAAACCCCTTTTCCATTTACTGAAAGTAAAAATTGTATGCAGTCTATCCTGTGAAGATAAAAAAAAAAGAATGCAAAATGCGGTTTTGATGTCCAACCGCATCCAGATTGTACACACAGCAACACTACCCTAGACCTCATTGGTTCAGTGGAGTTCTGTTCAAGCCTGTCCATCTGCTCTCTCCGCCTGCCTTAGCAGCCAGCTGCACCACTGTTGTGCATTTATGTGCATGAGTGTGTGTGAGTGAGTGTCTGTCTGTTACTGTGCGTAACAAGTAGAGATGATAGGTACATTAGTGCAAGTGTGCACCACCTGCACGATACTGTCTGCACTTTTATTATTTCATTGGAGTGTGCACAAAGGCTTTCTTGAATATCTGTACAACATGTGCTGGTTTAAGTACAGTATGCTTGTTTCACTATGTTACCTTCCTGGAACTGTTGCCATGCAAAGTGTAGTCACTTAGTTGTCAAGCACAGCTGTGGGTTCCCCCTCCCTTTTGGTCTCTCTACAGAGGAACCTCTTCGGTGCTTTGGCTAGCAGCTGTTTGGTTCAGGTCTTTTCAGTATCAAGCTTTCAATCCCTCCCCCCCAGGCACCCAGAGGTCTACTCTGTGGAATCATCCACATACTGTCTACATTGCCTCACACAATACTGTTTCAGATGGCGGGGCCAGCATGCCTCTCAGAGCATCTCTAAGCCAAGTGTGAGCGTATGTGAATACTGAATGGGATTAGCCTTTGCATGGCTCTACCCAAGTTGCTCTACTCTGAATGAGAGGCCCCTTCATTTGCATACATTAGGCATATGTTTTACCCAGTACTACACAGCACCTAACCTTCAGTCAGATTATACACTATACAGGTGTGTTTGTGTGTTGTCTGTGTGCATGTTTGTAGTAGAAGCTGTGCACAAGGATAAAGTCTTAATTAAATCAAACAGTGTAAACCTGTCCAATGGCTGTAATCAACTGCCCCACTGCGTCTTATCTAGCACTGCCAACGGATGCTCTGCCATCTGTTATGTGGATCGATATACTCACACATCACAGGAGAAATGGATTAGTGGCAATAAAGACCCCCTTTCCCCTCCTTCTCTCCCCCTTTCTTCCATTGCCTTATGATGTAAATAGACTTTATACTTCCCTGCTTCTGGATCATGTCAATCTACAACAGGCCTGCAGGGCTGTCACTGTTCTTCGTCTCAACTGACACCATCACCATATCTAACAGGATGGTGTCAGACGTAGTAGCTCAAGTTCTGTCATCAGAAAGCATTTTTTTGTGTCATGTTTTATAAAATCTATCCTGTAACTAGGTCATACTCTTCTTTATCATTTTTCTTAGGTGTTACACTGCTGTGTAGCCGGCTCCAACCTGCACACTCAACAGAGCCACTACCTCCTCAGCTTGTCAGACTTGTCAACTGACTATGACCTAATGTTGGGCCAGATTAAGAGCTTCGAACCACCACCCTCCCAGGCAACAAGCACTGACTTCGGCAACCTCCTCACTGTAGCTGAGGGTAAAAACATAAACCTATTATTTCAACCATTTATTCATGTAAAGGATTTCACTTGGCTGATGGATGAAATAATGCTTGATCCATTCATTGTCGATTTTGTTCATGCATCCACATTTTTACATGTACGGGTGGAAGTTGGGATTTAGTCCATGCTTCACTATTAGTTTTTATATCAAAGCTAACCCCAAGATAACTAAATCTGATTATGTTGTGACACACAGCATTATTTTGGCTCCATACCACACATCTGGGAAACCACAGAAATGTACCATGGAAAAAAAATCAGATGAAAAAGCAAAGCCAAAGTGGCCCATCCATTTGGGGACTCTATTAAATGTCAATATCTTATTAAAAGTATAAAAAGGAAATCAGCCATCACAGGGAATGGGATGTTCGCATGAGTACTCAGCCCTAGAGCAAAGACCCATTATGGGGTTTTGATAAAATGCAATTTTTTTTTTCTTTTTTGTGACCTTGTGATTCCATTAGGCAATGTATTCCCCTCTCCTGTCCTTAACTTCTGAAAAGTACTTTTAATTCAAATAAACAGAGCATATGTCTACTGAAACAATGTTAGAAATTCAAGCGGTTGCTTTTTCCAGCAAAATTTCAGCACTCTTATGCTTTTATTGTACACAGCTGTCTTAGTAGAAATAACAAAACACTATCAAAAGGGCAAACCAAAGAGTGCCGGCCTAGTTATATTCATGCCCCCACCTCATATTGATCAAGTCACATCAAAGGGCTAGCACATCTCTAATGCAGCTTGGCCTGCTTTCTAAAGAGCTTTCTCCACTTTGATGGGGGATGATGGTATTGATAGCACTGTCACAATGCAAGAGTGCATCTTCTTGTTTTCCCACATCACCGCAGAATAAAGCACAGCATGCCTTTCACTTGGTTGAAAAACCTGTGCATTTACATAAATGCAATTCACTAGGTAGAGCTCTATTAAGCAGCCTGTAAAGATGGTGGTTCTCATTAGCACTCAGCCAGTCCTGATGCTTGTCCATTGAAAGAAGACTCAATACGCTTTTCAAAGTTGTCCCTTATGATTATATGCTAGCTACGAGGAAGCATGCTTGCCAAGCCATTGTGAGAAATGAATAAAGTTCCCCTATTAGTGATGATAAATGAGTTTTGGCTTTGTGTTAAGAGCTAACAGAGATGATAGCATGTCGACAAACAAATGTGAGGCTTTAGAAACATGTTTAATAAAGTCTGTCATGGGTGCGATATGAAACAGGTAGCCCATGTTCCTTTTTTTTCTTTAAAACCCATTAGTAAGTAGTTATCTATCACCATTAATCACCTTACATTTCCCTCCAGCCATTTGATCTCATTTTTATTTTCATTAACTCATTATTCCAACAGAAAAGCGACGGCGGAATATGGAGCTAATACCTCTGTCAGCACGGATGGTCATGACACACCTAGTGAACCACCTGGGCCATCATCCACTGAACGGTGGCCCTGCACTTCTCCATAGTCTAGTGAGTGAAAACCATGACAACCCATACGTGGAATCATCAGAGCTGTCGTCGGAAGTCTTCAAAAGTCCCAACCTGCAGCTGTTTGTCTTCAATGACAGCACACTGGTGTCCTACCTGCAGATCCCTTCAGAAACCCCCACAGTTGGACAGCCCCCCCAGCCTTCCTCCCAAGTGCGTGTTATAGTCCGAGACATCTCTGGCAAATACTCGTGGGATGGCTCAATACTCTATTGCACCACCCAGGATGACTCTGTAGACATGGGAGTTTTTAATTCAGTTGATCGTTCTCTGTCTGCTTCCATGACCGTAACTCATTGTAGAAACCAGACAAACTCTCCAACAAAGGGGCCGTACAAAAGTAAGAGCTCAGTTTCAGATTCTCTCTCAGACTGTTGTGAAGAAGAAGAAGTCGATACATTAGACAAGCTTTTAGAGGACCTCGGCAACAGCAGCCCAGAATGCCTGCCCCAGCCCCAACTCAGGCTCAACCAACCTGCACCATCACCCCATGGAATGAACCTGGAGCAAGAGGGTGCAATCCTAGAGGCCATTTTGCGCCAGACTCAGCAGGAGGAGGAGCAAGTGAAGAGGTGGGATGCTGATGTAAGCTTTCGGGCTGCTTGCCAGAGGGAACCCTCTCCCCAGGAACCCAAAGCTCCTTTCTACTTCTGCAGGCTGCTTCTCAATGACCTCGGCATGAACTCTTGGGACCGAAGGTACACTACCATCTTAAACTGCTCATAACCCCTGGTCTAGAAAGATGAGGGCAGTATAGAATGAATTGTTTGAAAGCAGTCGCATAGGTTCCTGTTGCATGTGTGCCCCTTAGAATTGTCTCTTTTTCATTTAGAAACTTCTAAAATATTCACTTCATCAATATTCACAATGCCCGAAAAACAATATGAAAACATTGAAGTTGATGCTATGACTATATTACTTCAAAAGTTTATTTTTGAACTCAGGTTACTCTTCCTTCAACAAAGTATCGCAGCTGTTTGCTCGTTACTCAAAAGGGGAAGGAGTGAAGTTAAAAGCACACTGGAGTCTGCAGTTTCTTAATCTCCTCTCCACAGGGTAAAAGTGCCCAGCTGTTTTCACTAAGGTCTTCCTTGCAGAGCCACATCTTTGCAGTGCTTCCCTGTAAATTAAAAGCTTACACCTCTTAATGGTGATGGTGCGACATGCACACAGCTAGTGGGAGATTGCTTTTTGCACCTGTGCCCATTTTTCCTTTGTTAATCTGGACTCCGAAACAAAAATTTGCTGGACAATCTACTTGTAGATTATACCACTTTTACAAATGGCTGTGCATTGTTGCCATCATGACAGTTTCCTGAATTGTGTTTTATAGACAGATTGGTAATATCTAAAAAAAAAATCTCTTTCTTTGACAGGAAAAGTTTCCACCTGCTGAAGAAAAACTCTAAACTCTTAAGGGAACTGAAGAATTTGGATTCCAGACAATGGTAATGGCCCTGTGTGTTTATTATATGTTCTGTCTATGTCTCTAAATAACTAGAATCTACACAGAGCTGAGTCATATTTTCCTTACCCTTATTTCTTCTGTAACATTGTTTTTGTACATTACCCGTTTGGTCACTACCCAAAATTCACATTTTCTGCCCTTCTCTTTCATTATCATAACAAGTCCAATCAAGTAGTTCTCCGCTATCATTCATTATTGAAGAATTTTCCGAGAATTGGACTTCATTCTCCCAGATAACTTGACTTGGTTGAAAAAAAAACCTGTTGAGAGGCATGGAAGGTGCCCTCAAGCCACCTCTGTGTTATTTACTGCCATGGCAACAAGGGAAAACTTAAAAGGATGTGACTTAGGTACCTTTTTTAAATTTGATAAAGCTGCAACAGATTATTAAAAAATAAAAGCCAAGTTGTATTTATCACATTTTGCGCTACTTTTATTTTTCAGCTCAATTATGCACACCTTACCTCTATAGGGATTCGAGTTCTTAGATTATTTCAAAGCACTTTCTCTTATTAGCTGTCGTAATAAAAGCTTAAAAAATTTTGCTCTGCTGATTAAATTAACCTTTCTTTCTGTTTCCTCTTCTTTTAATACTTTCCATTTTATATTTTCTTCTGTAGCCGAGAGACACACAAGATTGCTGTGTTCTACATTGGAGAGGGCCAAGAGGACAAGTGCTCTATCTTGTCCAACAGTGCAGGGAGTCAGGCTTATGAAGACTTTGTGTCTGGACTGGGATGGGAGGTAAAGCCACAACAGAGAGCCACACATTCACATTCACTCAAACAAGCTCTGTATACTCACACATGTCTCACACATACAAGTGAAATATGCACACACCAATGTGAGGAGCTCGTGCAGACCACACTAAATTGTACAAGCATTCCTCAGGTGGACTTGGCTACACACTGTGGCTTCATGGGTGGTCTACAGCGGAATGGCAGCACAGGTCTAACAGCTCCTTATTATGCTACCTCGACCATGGAAGCCATCTTCCATGTCTCCACTCGAATGCCATCTGATTCTGATGATTGCCTCACCAAAAAGGTAAGAAGTCTTTTTTTTGGTATTTGTATTTGATCTTTTTAACCGTTGTTGTGATGAATTTGCACACAATTTCTTTTGTGGGGAACATTTTTTCCTCGATGTGTTCATAGTTACCCACCAGAAGTTTAGAGTATATGGTAAAGGATGCATCACTCATCAATCATTGCCTGCTGGATGCTGTGAAATGGCTACACAGCCCTGCCTGACCGTAGCTGGATATTGTTGTAGCCTTCAGTTTTGTGTTAAGCTGTGATCAGGAGGTGTGACTCCAGAGTGCGGGCATTGATTAGTGACCCCAGCCAGGCAGGCCTGAGGAGTAGAGAGTTGCAGGCGCGTGAGTGAAGAGAGGGCATGTGCCGTGCGGGTAATGACTGTGATTCTGCTAGCCCATGCACCCCTCCCTGTGTGCTGTGACCAAGGCCTGGATTCAACCATTAGCTCTCCCCGCTAGGGCAGGCGCCGGCCGGATGCCGGCAGGATCCTTTTATCCAATTCCTGCTGCCGCCACAGGAGCAATCGATTGGGTTCTGCAGTGGGATTCTGAGCTGTAGTGCACCAGTCGTAGTTAGCACAAAGAAATGAGCCGCAAGGCCCCTGCCCGTGCTGCCAATCTTCTCATACAGTATCCTGCTGAGAAGGGAAATTCATCAGGGTCTCATCACATCCAGCCCCCCTCCAATACTCCACAGATCACCCCCTCTCCATCTCACAAATAAGCCCCAACTCCCCCCAAACCCGTCTTCAACCTCTATGTAGAGACTGTAAAAATTAGTCAGGCTGAGTAAAGGTTTTGACTTTGGCTGTCCAGAGTGAGGCGTTATAGGAGCTGTCATGCCTAGTGAGGAGTGTGCCGCACCTCTGCTTCCATTCATTTTCTCAGGGAATTTCTGTAATATCTGATGCTCACCTTGCACACATCCACACACCAGCCATTGGCTGCAAAGAAATTGGCAGGCTGACTGCATGCATGGATGCTTCAGAAAAGATTTGAGGGCCAGAGAGAAGACAAAGTTATATAAAGAATTGGAATGTGAAACTGGCTTTGTCTGTGGGATGTTTCCCTGTCAATTTAAAAATAACACTTTAAGTCCAGCAGTCACCCACTTTACAGCCTGTAACCACAGAGACATACTGTGGGGGAGCGATGGATGGGTCAATTCTCGCTGGGCAGATTGCCTGTTAGTAGACGTTGGAGGGGGGACAGCTAAACCAAAAAGAAAAGACACAAAACCATGAATTCCTCAATCCAATTGTGGGTTTTAGGGCAGTGCAGGCTGCAGAAGTAGCAGCTGGCTTCAGTAATTTGGTTGCAGAAGTGACCTGCGGGGTTGGGGTCAGGCTGTGTTGACTGTGTAAATGTGTATGTGTGTCTGTGGAAGAGAGAGGGAGATAGGCAATTGCCTTGGCTAACAAACACAGACCCGATATCTACTCTTAACTGGGCTGCAGCAGGTTGTTTTCATAAGCACCCTCTTGTGTTTTGGGGTCCTCTGGTCTGCTGCCTACATGAACGTGAAGCCAATTTGCTGGGTGAAAGGTCAAAGAGGACTAATTGGACAAGAGCCTTCGACTTGAATCAAATTGTATCAAAGAAGTCTCAAACATTTGGATGTGATTAACAAGGGAGTAAATAGATAGATGCGAACCATGATTGACTTGAGCATAAGCATTCTCATTAGACTCTGATTAAGATCATCCAAATGCAAATATCTTAACCCAAATTAACATTCTGTGCAGATTGTCTAGTGCAAATGCATATTCAACATTTTCTTTGAAATTGTCCCAGTGACTGACCTGTTTGGTACCTGCTGATCCCTGGAAAGACAGACTGAACTGGCAGGCTTCGGTAATCAGCATGCCGTGGATTTGTTTAAGATTAACATATTACCATAATTAAGGGTTTATAATAGAATGTGCTAATTGCATTTTTGGTGGCGAGGGCATGCTTCTTAATGGCTCATTAGGCCTGCAGTACATCGGCAGATGTTTTCTACTGAGTAGAGGCTCACTTTTCAGTGTCCATGATACCCAAGAAAACATCACTGGACTACAAGCTAATAAATAATCTTCACAGGGAATATAATGTAGCTGTTTTCTTCCATTTTACTTTGGGGAGAGGAGAGCTGTTTACCTATTTTAAACTAGCACAAGCCAATTTCCTGTCATTTAAACGTACCGTCTTGTGCTACCCAGTTCATTTGTGTTTGTGAATAGGGTGGAAATTGGAAGCAATTTAATCTCTGATGGGTCAAGTTAATTGGATTTGAATTATTTGCTTTTGAAATGCTCGATTTTGTGCATTTTGGATTTGTAATTTGAATTTGTAATAAAAGACTATAAAAATGGTCAAAATCAGGACCCAGGACTTAAATTACAAACATCCCTTGGCCTTGCACCCACTGCTTTGCATGTACTGTTAAAAACAGTTATGGCACAGCTATTTTACAGAAACACATCTATTGTGAGTAAATAATGTGATAGAAGCCCTTCTTTGTACCTCCTAATTCTCACTCTACAGATGGTATGGAGAGAGGTGACTGATGGGGGACATGCCTGAGTCTACCTAAATTTGTGTTCCAGTCATTGTTACCAGGGACGATTATTACTTGTACTTGCTATGCACTTGATTAAGATGATTTGGTTTCTTTGGCAGCTGCGTCACCTGGGAAATGACGAGGTGCATATAGTGTGGTCAGAACACACTAGGGACTACCGCCGTGGAATCATCCCAACCGACTTTGGAGACGTGTTGATTGTCATCTACCCGATGAAGAACCACATGTTTTTCATCCAGGTCATGAAAAAACCACAGGTAAACTATAACAGTAGTTGTACAGCTCTTCTCTCTGTGTGTTTCATCAGTTTTCTTATTGCACAGTATCTTTACCCACACTTTGACTTTGACGGTCTTCAAGTCGACATCTCTGCAGGATGTGATATGTCTCAAACATCTCATTGTGAATTCTGTTTATTCTTTACATAATAATGCTTCACCTTAGCCTCATCACTTAAGTTCAGTTAAATTGGGTAATAAACTTTACAAGCCAAACTTGACACCACACACCAATACACCTGATTGGTACAACTCAGTCAATTATTTGGTAAAAGTGTTTGAAAGTTTGAAGAGACTGCCACTATCCAAACTATACCTAACCCCTCCTTTCCAATTTTAGAGGACTTTTATATCTAAGTTCTACATTTTTCACTTGTTGCAGCCTCTTTATTTATCTCTTTGCTATTTTTTTCAACATCATATCAAAAATTATTTTCTCACTGGTCTGTGTTATTGTGTGTATTAAAAGTCCTACAGTTGCATGATTTGACTGGCCATCATTCAAGCCGAACTGCCAAGTTGAAGGCAGCTTTTGGGAAGACTTTGACATTCACGTCAATTTCCAGGTCAACGACCATTGAGGTTCAGTGATTAAGGGCACCCTCCCAATATGCACGAACAGACGCATGCACCCACCTCACCCACAGGCTGCTGCTAAAATGCATATTGCCCCTTTGTATTTCTTCCATTGTTTAGTATTGATTGTCATTTTAATTTCATTTACCTAGCATTGATTCACATTAGATCTGTGTGGTTGTCATGCAAACTTAGGTTAAAATCCAATTTCAACTTGAACCTTTCCCTGAGACAGATGGATGAATCGTTGAAAATATAAAAGAAAAACAGCATTTTATTAAATACTTGATTATACAGCAGATGGACCCCACCCATAATATCTTTGGGCCAAAGTGGGGGTTTTGATGTGTCATTTTTTCTTTATTTTTTTATTGTTTGCTTACTTTTTTCTAGGTTCCTTTCTTTGGGCCTCTGTTTGATGGCGCCATCATTACTGGGAGGCTGCTGCCAAGTTTGGTGCGGGCTACTTGTATCAATGCCAGCAGAGCTGTCAAGTCCCGGCTGACACTCTACCAGAGTTTGTATCCTTTCTCACAATGTATTCTACTTGATTCTGTGGTTTCTATCATGCTTGGCTCTTAAAAAAACATCATTATTTTAAGAATCAACCATAGATAATACATCCTGCTGCGATCGTTGGGATGTGGGCATATGTGCAGCTTTGTTTTTAGCTTGGTGCCATTAAACGCTCAACATATCTGATCTTGAATTGTCAACACCACCAGTGGCTCAGTGGGGTAAATTCATTGAGACATGTGGTGCGGTTGTCACGTCAGCCAACGTACACAGCTGAGTGCTGACACTGATCTTTATGGGCTTGCTGATTTACATACAGCTATTAGGCCTGGGCTGTTCCACAGCCTGAAGCATGATGGGAGGTTATGTGAGGCTGTTTGAGCAGGAGCACTGATAATGTGTCATCATCTATCACTGCTGTTTTATGGAGCACAAGGAGAGCCAAAATAAGAGCACCATCAACAAATAAGAGTGCATACAAACACAAGCACGCACACAGATCCCTCCACCCATCCATCCAACATTGGGCCGTTAAGGGCCTGACTCCAGCTGTAGTTGTCAGTTGGTTTAAAGGGAGTGTAATCACCAATGGAGATGAATTAGCATGTGAATGCCAGCAGCACAGAGTGGAGTGGGGGGGGTGGGGGTCAGGATGGTCCCTGGAGGGAGAAATCTGATCTCTCTTAACGCCCTTCTCCTCCTCGGACAGCATGTACAGCACCGCCTCACCAGAACCATGCTACCCCACTGACGGTTACTATAGAAACCTCCCCCAATGAGATTTCATTTGGTGGGAAGCCTAGTATCTATGGTAATGATTAAAATACATTTCTAAAATATACATGAATTTGTTTTTATATTTTTTGGTACTTTTTCCCCCATCGTTAAGAAAATGTTATTTCATTAACAAGGTTTTTAGTATTTTGTTTTACTTAAACAGGCTGTGAATGATGTTTACAGTTGTGTGTGTGTAAGTATGTGCCTGTCTGCATTTCACAGCACATCACATCCCCTGGCTCCCCACCTTGATCATGCCTTGTGAGTGTGTCCCAGAGGGCATCCTGAGTGACAGATGTCTGTTACCCGATGCCAAGTGAATTAGCCCAGTGTGACGCTTCGTGCCAGAGGGAGGGGGGTAAGCAGCCACAGGCCTCCCCTCCACTTTGCGCCTCAGGGGGTAGGGGATGGGTTAGACTGGGCCGGTGGTGGGCCACAAAAGCCTTACCTGGCATTCCTTAGCAGAGGAGCAGACAGCACAAAGGCATGATCTATGAGAGGAGATAAGCGCTGCCTCTGGAGTTCTGGCACTGATAGGCTGCCAGGCCCCACACACTCCAAGAGAGAAGATAAATGAATATGCCAGGCAATGCATGCTGTCAGCATTAGTATTTGCATGCATGTTTTTTTCACCTGTTTGTCTTCTCAAGTAGAGAGGCTGTGAGGACAGAGGAAATGTGTGAAACTTGACATTACAAATACAAGCATTTTTGTCAACGTAAGGTGAAGTTACTGTTCCATTCTAACATTAGATTTACTTTAGTTTTTCAGCCATCTCCACTTTCCAGCTCTCATTCTTGTATCCTCTCAGGTTATGTAGCTGTCTCTCACTCACAAATTGGATTAATGACCCATTTTTGTGGGATAATTCTTTAGCTCTATGAAAATGGTCAGCTGTAGTTTACCTTTCGACAATGCCTTAGCAATCCACAGTCTCCTCTCGTGAGGCCACTCTCCAAGGTAATTAGTTGAATATTTCTTCAAAGAGAAGCTATATGACCCCTGTGTGTCCAGATAAAAGGCCAGTATGGCACTGTGGCTCCCTCTCCCGCTCTGTCACATGCTTGAGAGGACCCCAGCAGTCTACTGCAACGCTGGCAGGATCTCTCAGGCTAATAGGATTTGATATTAAAAAATGACCGCCAAGAACATTTTCAGAAAATACGCACACACAAATAGGCTACACAAGTGGTCTTCAAATGGATACCCCCCAGCTTTGTAGTTTTCCTCGTCACATATACGGTGCCTCTTTTTGTTTCCTCCTCCTACGATTTGTGAATTCTATTTATTTGAGTTGTTTTTCATACAATCTCCATCACTTATTGTTGGTGAGAATTCACGTCAATTCCTTCTGTCAAGAGTTAACCATTGCCTCATGGACTTCATATCTCAGCCCTTTCACAGACAACTCATAATGTTTCATCTATTATTTATATGCCTGATGGAAAACACAGCTGGTCTGGCTTTTTGTCTTCTAAGTGTATTGTCGTTGTCTGCAACTCATCCACTCTTCACTGCTGCATTTTAAATTTTGACCACAGTGTTCAATTTGGAACAAATTAAGATTTTATCCAACCACTGTCTTATTATTGATACACCAGCAACAAAGAAGGAACCGAACAGTTGTTTCTCCATTAATGCAACTAAACACTGCATGCACCCATAGACATACATGAAGAAATACTCTGTATGTGTCACATGAACCTGGTCTGTCACTGGATGTCTTTGATGTCTGCTTGAAACCTCAGTGAGATAACAATCTTTCAAAATGTCACTGAGGCACAATGTCTTCATCCAGGCCCTGGAAATGATCTGTGTTCACAAACACTTGAGTTCGATGCAGCATCCATCACTCTTTGTGATGGGAATTTTGTTAAGGAGACAAACTCAGTGTGTGTGTTTGTGCGCGTGTTTGCGTGGATGTGTGTTTGTGAGTGTTTTGGGGGAGATGGCAAGTTTCTAATAGGTGAGATAGTGCAGAACTGACCTTGATTCAGAGACACAGCCTCCCTACTGGATGGAATCAATAGTTTTTGCACACTGCCCTCAGTCCCCATCCTCTGTACTGACACACATAAACAGACACACACACAGATTCATCTCCAAGCAACGATCAATAACCATAATCTGTTTCTGCCCATCGCCAGTCATGCGAGCCAGGCTTTTAGGTTGTGTGTGTGTGTGAGAGAGAGAGATAGAGAGAGAATGAGTGAGAGAGTGTAGCAGAAAGGAGGGAGCCTTGATCCTTTTGGGGAACCCAGAAAGCTGCTGAGGTCTGTCATGTTCCCTCACAGGCTTATGTGAGCATCTCTGCAATCCCCTGCTCCCCAGTTTGCCAAAACAGGATTGAACATAGTTTCAGTGGATGCCTACTAAAAATCTGATCATGATATTCTGCATCTAATGAATTGTGTGCACTCCTTAGTGTGTGTGTGTGTGCTGGAGTCCTGCCCCCTCCACACACATACACACACGCAGATGCCTTTGTAATTATTACGGTCACTACATTGACAATGACACTTTCTCACACCCCTTCTGAGAAACTTATTGTTCCACTCCCACTGTCCTTTGCCAGCAGCTACTTCCTTTGTACACTGTAAGATTTCTCACCTAGCAAAGATGAAAGTGCGCTTGTATGCATGGCGGGATGTCATGAATACGATCTGCCATGTTAGTGTTGTCTCACATGAATTATTTAGCATCGCTGATAGGTCTAATTTGCCAGCTGTTGTGCCATAACTGTCGGCAGTCTCATGGATAATACTCAGCAGTCTATATAACTGTGGAGCACAGTGCTTGACTGGGCACAGTGAGACACCAAGCCTGTCATTATGTGTTGGATTCATGTAATGGTCTGAGCTGCTATGAGAATAACTGGCCAACTTCCTGTTTATGGAAAATGTGTCTAACCAACAAAAGGGTTGAGTAAAAGTCCGTCCCATCTAATATGAAGTGGAAGTTTCACAATAGGAGGGTAAAGAATTGTTTTGACTTGACTCAATGTGTATTTGTGTTACTTATTGAGTCTGTTAGCTGCTCTGGGTTGGTTAAGTGATTGAGGGTGAATGTGGAGGCCAATTCTAAGTTCAAGTGTCCATTGGAGGAGTTGCAGGAGTAGTTTGGGTGGAGGTTTGCATTAGAGATGGGAGTTTACACAGTATTTGAGGGGCTACACATAGAGGAGGGGTCTCTCCCCCACTGAATGTTTTAACCTAATCCCATTATCAGTGTAGCGCACTGCCTCTCGTCTTTTTCCTCTCCTTATCCCTACCCCCTCCCACCCCTCTCTTCAGCTGACCAGCTGTTCCTGCCGAGATTCACTACAATGTCCGATGTGTTCAGATCACTGAGTATCCCCCAACCCCCAAAACACACATTCGAATACACTGAGTGCAGTGCACTACCAAAGCTATTGCCTCTCCCACTGCTGGAGCTAAGGAAGGGCGAGAGGGAGGAGGGCGTTAGTTATGGGGGTGAGGAGGGGGCAAGCACAGGCCTGTCAAACCCAGAGCCCTGACTCAGGAGGCAGCCCCGCTCGGATGGCATATGGCGTCTAGCTTCATACAACATGCAAAAGTATTCCCCCCCCCACCATCCTTTCCCCTCCCTCCCTGTCTCCCTCCCCTGCTGCTCATGCAGAATGACTCATAGCATTACTCATTTTTTTCCCTCTGTCCCCCACACACCCCAACATCAATTCCTCCTCCTCCTTGCCACCCAGCCTGCAACAAAAGACGTCCACTGCATGGCACCCACACCCTTTAAGCCCCAGGGGCTCAGCCCATCCCAGCCCGTACTCTGAAGTCTGCGCTCCATGGGGCCGCCCCTTTTAAATACAGGTAGAGCAGGCGTGGAACCAGACGGTCAACAGCAGGGACCCAGAGCCCTGCCTGGGGAAGCGTCAACACACTGCTGGTGTTAAACTGTCGTGCCTGTTGGTGCATTTGTGTCTGTTTGCATGTACACGGAAGCTACCACTACTCTGTTCTGCTTCTGCTTGTACAAAACCACCTAGCTTTGTCCTTTTGGATGTGTTTATGTACCATGAGTCCTGTCTCCGTCTTTAACCTTTCTGACAAGTCCTCCCTTTTTGTTCAACTGGTTAACCATACTTTAGATATCTTCTTTCAAGTATAACTCCTGATTAGCTATTTTCACTTTTTCCTTTGTTTATAGTTTGACACTCCATTGAAGAGGTTTTACTTTTTAGTATGTCATTTCCCTAAATAACCATGTTTAAGTATGAAATACAGCTTATCATACAATAATAAAAAATAAAAGCATTTTCTTGTAGAATGAGAGGAAACTGCATTGCATAGCCAAAAGGTATTGTGCTTAGTGAATCTCTCAACTTGAACCCCACCTCCACAGCCCCTCCCATCTTCTCTCCGTCTGTTGTGCATTTTTGTCAGACATCTGTGTATTTGTTAGCATTAGCAGCAAAGTGAAAGCAAGCAAGAAAGTCTATGTACTTATTTATTTATTGTGGGACCCCACGATTATCCAGTCCTTGTTCTTATGTTAAAATACTGTGAATCAGATTATCAGGAGGAAGATCATAGCTGAGACCACGACAACTGGCCAATAGCAATGTCATAATATATCTGTCTTTTCTTTCTTTGACTAGAATAACGATAATGCTTCAGCTACAAGTTAAGATCTGTAACTTCTGATTTAGAAAATGTAAAATTTGGCATTGCCTCTGCTTGTTATAAAGACAGACATGTCATAGCTCACCTGGAATGATTATTTTGAAGACTGTTGAAAACCAGAAGTATCCTAGGTAAATGTCAGTGAGAAACTTGCCTGCTGAAGTTGCTTTGTGCTAATGGATCGTTGGTCTTTGTCCATTAGCCACTTGACTACACTTCTAATGAGGAAACTTGTTCATTGTATTCAATGTGTGGTTATGCTCTTTCTAGCAAGTAAAAACCAGTCTGTCTGCTTGAAGTGATGACCATCCAGCTAGCCATTCCATCTGTTCGCCCCGCTCCTGTTTAATTAATTAACTTTCTTTCTCCACCCATAGCCAACTAGCACACACTATGTAAAAGCTGTTGGCCCTCTCAGGTTTTTCAAATGGGTGCACTTTTTTGCCCGCAACCCCACCCCCCAGCCAGCCCCAACCCCACCCAATTGATTAGTTATGTTTTGTTATCCTATCTTTTGTCTTAGGGTTTTTAAAAGTAGAGTTAATGAGCTTTCCTGGCAGGCTGAAGCACTTGGAATCCAGAGATTAATGGGAATAGTTTTTTTTAGTAGTTGTTGTTTAATTGTTTTATTTATGTGATGGACTTGGCAGAAACGTGAAGCCTCATGCCATCATGTGTGTTTTTGTGTGTATGGGTGCCAACAGCATTGATAATGCGGGTTGGTTTGGTTGTGGATGAGGCCCTGTTAACACAACAACATTTCATCAAAAATACAAAAAATGCAATGAAAAGAAAATCTGAAAACGCATGCAATGTATGCATGCCAGGCCTGTAGTTGGCAAAATAACTGTAGGGTACACGACCATTTAGAGGCTGAAGTAGTGCAAAAAATCTGTTATGACGGCAATTTGAAAAAGTTTGCATTTTCGGTTGGCTAAAATGGGTTTTCATGTGAATGAGAGACAAAAACACAACGATAGCTTTGTGTTTCATCCTCAAACCGTTGTTGTTTAGATGGCCCCTGAATGGCTTCGAAGCTGGGTATGTTGCATTTCATCCCTGCTCATCCATTATCCCTCCTTAGAGGAGGGGAAACACTCTTTTAGGATCAGCTGAGGCTATTTATCCTCTAGCCATCCCGGAAAAACTTGCGTCCAGTGCTCCTTTAACCACCAAGTAGTCTTTCCTTGCCTTTAAGTCGCCTCTTCCGTCTGTCTCTAGTTACAAGACATTGGACAGGCCTTTGTCCAGCTGGGACTGCCCTCTTTTGTTTCTTTGGCCTTTTTTATCCTTGTGCTAATCGCCATGGTCGTGTGCCTGAGTTAGGCCCCATATTTCATGCTCAGCTCTCCTTTGTTTGACACACTGCCCCTGATAAGAATCCCAATTCTAGGGCCCCTCTGATATTGAAATCCAACAGCGGCGTAGAGAGAGCCTTCAATCATCCATTATCTGTGCTCCAGTGATTACCATTCAATCTCCTAGGGTCCATAGTCCTCATCAGCAGCCCCAGAGCTCAGGCTGTCCCCTGAAAGAACCTGCATCCCTTAACGCAAGTGTCACATACAGGCATATCCACAGATATTTCCACCGCCGTCTTGAGACAGCCGGGCATTGAATGCTGCTGGGAAATGTCAGTGAAATGTCACTCATCATTCTCCTCTGGAATCTCTTGGTCTCTGATGTGGCTCTGGGTTTTTCTGAACTCCTGTAAGAACATCTTCTGACATTATTGGGCCTCTTTGTCCTTAAATGGCTATTGAATTTTCTATTCTCTTTTTTTCCCTTTTTGTTAGAGGAAAAGGATTGCTCTTTTACTTTCTTATAAGGCTACCTTTCCTTTAATGTCACACACTTAATCTTCTAAAAGCTCTTTTGAGAAGATATTAGTTGATTATTTATAAGTTGCACATTAATGCCTCTTTAAATGGTTCAAAGGCAGTGTCGGCTCTTCTACTGGCTGTGTCCATTGTTCTCTTTTAGAGGTTGTCCTTGTGCCTGCAGCATTTGCATTTTTGCAATAAATGGAATTTCCTGCATTGAGAACAAAGTGGATCAAACAAAGAGCTAAAAAAACAAAACACTAAAGTATGCATCTCTATCCATTGTCTTCCTCTTTTCACAGTTAGCAACCTCTAATATGTTAATATTAGGAGTCTGTGTTTCATTGTCAAGTGATGTGATGAGAGGAGATGCACTGAAGTGTACCCAAATCTTCCCCTGTCTCTTCTCTTTGATAGACTGATGGAGTTAGCTGAGTTAGTGCCAGAGAAAGAGAGAGTATTTAAGGGGTTGTTGCAGAGGCAGACTTAATATATTTTACCTCAGAAACAAAATTTATTAAAAGTGCACATTAAAATAATAGTTGATGCAACACGTTGATAATTTGCTTTTTCATTCATTCTGCTCATTGTTGCGCTGACAATGTAGAAACACTGAGCTGCAGACGTCCACTTATCACTCACTATCTGTTAGATAATCAATGGCCCTCAGTACCTTTGTTCAACGTAGTGTACACATCTTCATTAGTTATGTATAGCTTCTAATTACAATTGATGAGACTCTAGCTGATTTGGGTACAAATCTATAGCTTTTGTTATTCTAATGAATGTTATTTATCCTCAGATCTTCAAGCCAGGGGGCTTTGGGATGGGGCTTTGTGCGGCCTGATATGGCCAGGCAGCCCTAGCTACACCCACTTGTTTTTGTATCAGCCGACTTTGACAAAATCCAGTTTGTCTCCCCCCATCATCAACAGCCTGCATTGATGTATAACACTTCCCGCTCCTCCATCTGTTTTTGTCCACCCATGAAAAGGTCCATTATAATCTGCAGGACGCACAGTTAACGTGCCACTAGCTGTGTTTGAGCCAATCAGGGCTGCGCTCTGAACTTAGACTACAATTCTAAGAGGCCCCAATCCCTCCCCCAAGCCATTTTTATCATCTGGGCTCTCTGTCTGAGATCTTGTTGGGGACAAGTTTTTATAACAACATTGTCTCTGTCATTCCTTTTCCATTATAAAAGCTTGCAGACTGAATAGAGCTCTATGCTTGCCCAATGGATGATGGCAGGCTCTTGATTAACCCTAGAGTAACTAGCTAATGTCAATGAAGGAGGGCCACCTGGCTGTGAGACTGTACAGTCAGCTGCCACTGAAGGGCCAGAATAGGAGACGACCAGGTGTTGGGCTGCAGCCCCCCTAATTGTTGCCATGTAATAGCCTGCTTGACTGCACAATATAGCCCAGGGGCGAGGATTAGGAAAAAGCTGTTGCCAACACAAAAGTCTATTTCCTTGATTGTGCAAGGTCTTTGAAAGTAGGACTGCCTTTGTGGCGTAGCTATGTTGTGTATCTGTGCATGCACATGATTGTGCTTGTGTGTATGTATGTAAGGATTTATACTGAGTGAGTGTGGAATGCATATATATATATATATATATATATATATATATATATATATATATATATATATATATATATATATATATATATACTTTCTGTCTCTGTGTGTGTATTTGTATAAAACAAAAAAACATACTTGCCCTCGGTAAGTAACCCTCTTTGCCCTGCACATTTATCACTTCTGTGATCATATGTAACCGTGTGCTAATCATTATCATTCCCACTAAATGCCTGGCATTTTGCAGAAGGCCAGGCAGCCTAATTGGCCAAATGAACCTTTCATAGTGGGGGCAATAAAGGAACAAGAGATTACATTTGCAGCATGTTTCATTGGAGAAGCAGACTTGAATGCTTGGCGTCGAGGCATCACAGTTATTCTTTTGCACATGCCACAAACATCATTAAAATTGCAGTAGCCTCTTTTCATTCTGTTTTAATATTTTATCAGTGCTTGTTGAACAGTGTGAACATATGGTTAAAATCATAGCTGTTTGAGATAATCCAGAGTTAGCTTGTTCCATGTTCATCTGAAGTGTTGCTCTGTTTATTAAATATCAGATAGTTCACAGAATAATCAGAGTAGAGAGACTTCTATGTTTCTTTAAGGTGGGAGCAGGTGGCAAAAACAAAACTAAAGTCTGTAGCCTCAATATAATAATTATTGCAGTACCAATTTCCTCCTGAAAGTTTGAAGAAAGAAAGGTGAAATACCTCACAAGAAGTCAGATGGATTTCAATCAAAGTCTAGGTCCAGTGTACTCTTTCCTGTTTCATCTTTGACTTTTTATTAAAAGTTCAAATTTAGATCAGATAGATGCTGTTGTTCCCTGTCTCGGTTCAGAGCGATTCAAATATCAGGAACTCAAGGGACAATATGACATGTATTCACCTCAGATAGCTCATAAGACGCACACCTTTGTCCTGACCTAATAATGTTTCCAGAAGGCTGAGACATTCATGCCCTCCTGGCCATCATCACTGACAAAGAGAAGCTTCAGAGATCTCTCGCCCAGTGACAGAACTGTATCTGTTAATCTTCTTCCCTATGAGGCTTTTTGCTCATCTTATTATGACTTTCTGTTAATGCACGGTGAAGGTCTGTGTGACTGTCTGGCTATAATGGGTCTGTGTTTGATTAATCATGTCGATCCATTGTGTTTCACATCTAAGGCTGCTGCGTTAGGACTCATCAATGGAGACCAGAGTCCTTTGAAAAAGAGATTGGTTACAGACTCAGCTCATCTGAATACACAACCCAGCCGGCTTTGATGGTTGTGTTGTGTTGTGTCGTGTTGTGTTGTGTTGAACAATACATGCTACAACAAATTATGATGTCACCAGGTAGCTTGTAGCTTCCTTGTTTCTCAGTTAAGTGATGATAACTTGTTGCAAGATCATTTATAGACCCAACAATCAGTAGGTCTGAACAAAGTTTAGAGGTCAACATTGACTTTGTTGTAGGTGCATGTCTTATGATTTGTTGTGGAGCAAGGATCGATTTTAAGTGGCCCCCAGTGGGATGGTGGGCTGCCAGAGGCTTAGGCAAATGGGTAACTACCTCCTCCAGTCAGCTCATAAATAACCTGCTCATACCAACCTGTAGACATCAGATGTCTGCAGCAGCGGTAAACCTGTGCAAAATTGCTGATGGGCAGTGATGATGTCACAAGTTAGGAGTGATGTCAGAGCCATAATTTCCCATGCTACTGTCTGAATGCCAGATGGAGGGTAGAGAGGTGTGGAGGTTGGAGCTTAGAAAGCTCTTGCTGTGGGAAACTCACCCCTCAGGAGATGTCATTAACCTGGGCTTATTGTTTGACCCAGCTCCTTCGGGGCTCCTGAGCTCCAGTTTCCCGGACCTTCTCCTAATTAGACGACTTGTTAAGACTCTCTGAAAGCAGCTATTTCTCCAGAGCATATGATGCTGTGTAGGTCTATGCACACCAGGAAGTGAACAAACACCTCCACTCATCATAATGCATCTGTGACACATTCAGACATTTTCTGTCCTGCTACTGTGTCTACCGCAAAAAGCTGTTAAATAAGACACCAGGGTTTGAGTAGCTGCCGTATAAAATGAGAATGGGACATACACTCACACCATCATGATGCAATCACCCCACTGACAGGTTCCTGTCATACACACTCTCACTTTATCCATGTCTATCTGTTGTTCCTTGCTACACTGCCATTATTCCAGCAGCCAGGTTTATTGCCACATTCACTCTCTCTGTCCATATCTTTCTCTCTCTCTCCCTGTCTCTCCATCTAAATGTCTCAGTCTCCCTGTCCGTTTTCTCATAATCACCTCACACCTCTAAGGGCCTCTGCTGAGACGAGCTTCACACCTCAGTCCTCGCTGTGACAACAGGTACCACTGGCACTCACCGCCTGGCTTCCCTCCAGTCAACACCTGCTAGGCTTTATTCCTTTCTTCCCATCCTCTATTCCATGTTACCCCTCCCTCTTTTCCATCTCCACCCTCTTTCTCCATCACTTTGTCCCTTGATTTGGTTGTTCATTTCACTCTGTTCATTTCCCAACAGATTAAATGCAGACTTTGTACAGCTGCCCTTACCATGATGAATGACTGCCTACCTGATGCAGTTCAGGTCATTTTTACACAGATGCCTCCTTGAGATGGCACTGTTATCCGCTGTTGATCTGAACCATATCATGCACACCAATGTGTTCCCATATCCTCCTGTCCTAACCAATAAACCGCCTGGCATCAGCAACCTGTGTGCAAAACATCTAAAAGTTTGTCCAGCCAATCTTCACCACTTATCATTTCTGAAAAGAAACACCATTTTTACTCCACTCCTTATGCTGAACACCTAAACCTAACTCCAATACTTATATTTGAATGTATGGACATTATTTATATGGTGTACAGTAACGCTGGGGTGTACACTTGTCTGTGTGTAAATGGCATGCCCCCTGAACAATGAGAAAATTAAGGCATTTGCTTTTATTCCGGCAACCTAACACAACCAAGCACCCCACCAGCCTTTTCCTCTTAACAGGCCAATTATGTGACTGCTCAGAGTCAATGGCTCTGTGAGCTACTCCCTAGCTCTTCTCTTCATCAAGGTCAAGCTGATTGGCCCAGGCTAATGGGCAGACATGGGGCTCAGAGAGGAGGGGGTCAAGCACCTAGAGGTACCCTCCACCTCATCTTTTAACTGTCCCTCTTCACTACAAGAGCCCCTTTGCCAGCACTGCTTCCACAAACAGGATTAACCTTGGCTGATGCCGGGGCACAGGGATGGTTTCTTCCCTTGGATGTAAAAGTGATTTTTTTAGATTTGGAAAAGTCTGCCTTAGATTTTATTTCAGAGGTCATTGTTTACTTTCTTTTCCTGGAAGTTGAAACCAGAGTCTCCTTCCCATTGATTGCACACATTGTGAGTGATTGGGAGCAATAAGGGGAAAGTGTGTTTGTGCATGTTTGCATGATTTGGTAGATATATAGCTTTGGATTTTTTGTATCACTGATGAATCAGCAAAAACTTCCAAAGTAATGTGGTCTGACTGTCAGTCAGTCATTTATCCCCAGGATGCATGACAGAATAAGCCAGTATATTCCAGAATTCTTGCTCTATAAATCTTATGTTAACTCTCCTAAAATATTTGTTGGTTTATACGCCATCAAGAGATGAGGAGAAACAAATATTAGAAATATCAAAGCCCACCGTGGCAAAGTCAGACTGGATGATTTTATTTCTTTTCACGTACCTGCTCTCTGGCATTGTCATTGAGGTGAGAGGTTTTAGCTTTAGGCTCAGAAGTCTCATCAACAAAAGCATCTTTAACAAAAAGGAAGGCAGCAGGCTCTTTCAGTCCACCCACCCTCTGAATTATGTGACTGAGAAGTGGATAGAGTAGAGCTTAAGTAGTGAAATGTCTGTATAGCACTTTGCTAGACCCCTACTAATGCTCTTTTTCTTAATCTAGACTGTCACCCTTTGCCCCCTTTATAAGCAGATTAAGCATGCTTCTCCATTTGTTTCTTTCATTCACTAAATTAATACAAAAGCAAGATTAAGATTTCTTAAAAAGTTGATTCAACACTGAAGTTCTAGTCTAGAGTTTGGTACCCCTGTTGCATATACCCATACATGATACTCACACCAATGAAATTCACAGTTAAAGCTTTCTGTTCCCTCTTATTTCACCATGCTCCAGGAATCATTCAATTTGAATTTGGGGGGCTCCAGATGGCCTGTCACACAGGGGGTCATGGGGTTTTTCAACAGTTTTGGTTAGACCTTTTGTATGTATCCAAATCTGAGCACTGTTCTGGCCGACATTGAGCTCTTTGATTTCGGGCAGTGATGGTTTTAGGTACATTGGACAGATTGGATTGGCAGAAAGACAATTCTTATCATAGCTTTTATCACTGTTGCTAAAGAGGACAGGTCTCTGGCAAAGATTGATAAAAAAAAGAGAATTCTCAATAATTTGACGCTACATCTATTAAAGTGTACAGTTTTAAAGGCCTGGAACTACTTATTGGTGAAAATCAGAAAAAAAAATCAATCCATAAGAGCGCTGAAAACCTTTTTGATAGTGGCGCAAGTATTGTACCACTTCATCTTCAGGTGAGTCATTGGCTGATCAATACTGAAATATGGATATCTCAGACCAAAATATTGACAGTGTGATGCTTAAGTCATATGAAGTAATGTTTATCATCACCAAGAACATTGGTAAATAACTAATCCATTGAGATCTTGTCTAAATGATGAGCATTTCGTAGGAACTACTTTTCCTCCACCTGTAAAGGCACTGAATGTGTTGGCGCTTCATGTGTAAATGCAGAATGTGTCAACACTTTATGCATAAACACCAAATGTGATAGAACTGAATGCGTAAGCGCTGAATGTGTTAGCACTGAATGCGTTAGCACTGAACGCATTTGCGCTGAATGCGTTAGCACTGAACGCATTTGCGCTGAATGCGTTAGCACTGAACGCATTAGCGCCTAATATGTTAGCGCTGAATGCGTTAGCACTGAACGCATCAGCGCCTAATATGTTAGCGCTGAATGTGTTAGCACTGAATGTTTACGGGCTTAATGGGTAAGCGCCAAACGCTTAAGCGCAGTGGCACGTTTTATTAACTTGCCTTTTAGTCCTGCTGAGCTCTTAATCCAATGTCAAATCAGTTTATTTTCTATTATTTTGCCCGAACTGTTTATCCTGGTGAAAATAGTGCGCAATAAGCTATTCAAAGGCTATTAATTTTTTTTTTAGAAAGATGTGTTACTATCAAATAAAGCTGACGAGATTGAAAAAAAAACTCTGGAGAGGTTTTTTACTTTTTCAGATTCACCAGCTTGTGGAAAGAAGGATTTTCAGAGTAGTCAATTACCAAAATAATCACTAGTTGCAGTATATTTCTTATTTCAGTATGTGTGAACATCATTTTCAAGTATTCATGGTGATAACTCTATTCTTGACTTTTGATTGACTGGCTATTATTACATTTGAAGAAGTTTTCCAAAGCTTCAAGACAATAAAGGGAGCAGAATTGGTGAAATTGTCACTGCTTACTTATTTTAAGATCATATATTTAAATTTAATAGGGCATCTATTCACGTGTTTGTGTTGGGAGTTAAGAGGACTTGGGGAAAAAGAGCTTCCTAAAGGCCCTTGAAGTAAAAGAGGATTGACTGAGGCCATGATTTTCCTTGTCTGCTGTGTGTGTTTAAAAGATGTCAAGTGTCTGTCAGAGGCCTGTGGTGGCGTTAGGCCTTTTGTCAGCAGGGGAACTGAGGAGCACAAAGATGGAGGCTGGATGGTATGGATGCTGCTCTCCAGAGAGACACCAGTTCAGAGGTCATTACAGAATCTTTTGTGACGCTTTGTGTGCGTGTGTGCTGCATCCGCTTATGCAGAACTGCTTGTGTGTGAGCATCTGTACGCGTCTAGATTGTGGGTGAGGTTGCAAAAAGCCTAAAGAGGATCCCGGTGGACAGGCATTTTCAGGACAGGTCCCTGTGGACAGAGAAGAAGAAACGAGGGAGATGATGATGAGGGTCGGTGGCGGTTGGCTGACTGGGTCCAGCAGGGATGGAGCAGCCTGCTAATGAAGGGCCATCTGAGGCCTCCATTCACCTTGAACATGGGCCACTGCAGCTGCCCTGACCTTGGCTTTGATCCATAAAGATGCTTGACCCCCACCATTCCCCCAGAGTTATCCCTGCTGCCATCTGGTCAGCAGGCATGCATATGTATACATACGTGAACACATGCACAGATACATATGCATGTACACACAGGCTGATCCATATGCACTTGTGCAAATGCTTGATTTAGTTTCATGTGATGTTTGTTCTGCCATGAGCAGCATATAGTTTTAGGTTGTTTATAACAGCCCTGACAGGCTTTTACTGATGGCTGTTGCTGTAATAAAACACCCAAATTTTTAAACATAGTTGTTGATAGAGTGGATCTAAGCTTTACTCTTTACAACCAACACTCCTCTTTAATCCTCTTTTTTATCCATGACCAACATTTTACCACAGATCAAGTCCAGCTACCTCAAGTTTTTACGCATTTACTCCAACCTGTATTTTTTTTCTAACTACTATCCCACTGGTTGTCACGCTCAGTAGACATTATATTGCTTTGACTTCTTTCTCTGTAATAAAAATTCAGCCACTTGGAACATGAGGATCCTGTGAAATTCCCACAGTAATGCAGCACACTCTCTTCTGGCATGCTGTCCTCTCTTTTTTTGTTTCTCCACCCAGGTTGGTTGTAAATGACAGTCATGTCATGGGTGACTTAAGTTGCTGTCCATCTGTGGAAATGCAGACCAGCTGGCATTTTCCTTTTCATATTTTCCATTACTTGCTATGTGAGAATTTTTAGCTCAAGTTAAGGGATGTTTTATGCAACACAATAAGAAAGTTTATCAGGATGATTCTGTTCAAATTTCACATTTTTTATACTAGGTATTCTTTTCCTAAAGTTTGACACCGAAGGCATAGCTTTGCCAGTCAGTTTTCAGTAGCATAAGCAGCTGCTTATTTCTCCCTAAAAGTAGGTCAGAGTCAGCAGGTTTGGTGTCCATGGCACAGACTTGGTCTTTGCGTCACTGATGTGGACGTGTTCCTTGATTAAGTTACTGCATGGAGGCAGCAGCATCTGTGCATATGCAGGGGGAACAAGCTGTGCCCATGGCTCAGTAATTAGAGACAAGCAGAAAGATGAGGGAGTGTGTGAGATGGCGAGAATACAAGATTACCCCTCACTGTGCATCAGGTCCGATCTCTGCAGCAATTTTTTTACCCACAGATAACATCGTACATTTACTTAAGTGAGCTGATTATGGCTCTCGCTTTCACTCATCTCAAAAATACCTTTTATTAGTCTGCCTACCTCACTGCCTGTCTTTCTCCCTGGCAGGCTGTCATACATTTTTCCTTGCTCTCAATAATTCTACACTATCCCTCTTCATTTTATTTTTGAGTATTTTTTTTCTCACCCACTTTAATCCATTTGTCTTACTTGGATAGAGAGCAGCGGAAGGAAGTAGTGGAGGAGAGGCGTGTGTCAGAGTCAGAGGGAGCGTCTGCTCCAGCTGGAGTCAATATTTGCTTTAGGAATCTCAATAACAGGCCTCCAGTCATCTGCATCTCTGATAATGGACAGCCATATGGCTTTGTTGACCCACGCTGTGCCGAGGTTCTGCTTCTCTCTCCTTATCCTTCTTTGTCTTTCATTTGTCAGCATTCTTCTAACTTCTGCCATTTATATTTTTTATTAATTTCTTTCTTCTACTGTACTTTGTTCCTTCCCTATTAGTTATTTGGGCACATTTTGTTCTTTTACAAACATCCCTCCTCATTGTCTGTCCTCCATAAAAGCCTGGGTATGACCCACCACACAGAGCTGTGACCCAAGTTACCATGGCAGCAGAGACAAGGATGCCCACTCTTTGTCCAAAACTGTTCCCAGCAAGTGACAGGAAGCAGTGACGTTGCATGTCTGCTTATGATGGTAGACAGATATAGTGATGCAAAGGGATGTGGTGATATGTGCCTCAGGTCTTGTACCTGTCTTGTTTTCTAAATGGAGAAGCTGGCCCTCTGGTAACTGTCGTAGTTCACACACATTCAAAGCTGACCCGTATTTGTTTTCCAACTCAAGACAGTCACCGTGAGATTCTATTTAAAAAAATCCTCTATCCTTACTTATATCATTTGCTGTCAGTGACTTTATGTTGCCATGTTGTTGCTTTTTAAAAGATTTTCTTGCTTAGTCATGCCTGTAGTAAACAAAAACTACCATCACAAAAGTAACAATAGTGCTGTCTTTATTCCTGTTTCCTTTTCCTTTGTCTCATTATGCACTCTGTCCATCTCTGACTGTCCCTGTGAGCAGCTTGGCCATGTTACCCCCTGGAGCTTCCCGGCTCAGGTGCCCGTCACCCAAGCTTTGCCACGCTTCCCTCAAAGCCATTGGTCATGGTTGCCTTGGCCCCCACTGTGGCGGCATGTGCCCACAGCAGGACCCTTGCCCAGTCACTGTCTCGTCCTATCTATCTAACCCAGACCAGCGCCTCCCGGCCGAGTCCAGCCTATCTCAGCTCATCCTGCTTCAGCCTTGGCGTCAGCAACAGACCAGTGCCACTCCACCCTGGCAGTCATAATGAGATGAAGGGGAGGGAGCCTCTCTGCTGAGAGACTAGAGTTGTCAGTATGAGAGTGACAATACTTATTTGTCAGGCAATTTGTTGGTCTAACAAGAATAATGGACGCAAAAAGACAGTTTTTGGAGAATGAGGCTCATTGTCAAACATAAACATGTTTAGTTAAATATCGAAGGAGCTGTGTGTCATTATGCCACCACAAAGACCTTTTTGCTCCAATTGTTTCCTACATTACATGCCATTGTGCACTTGTCTCCATTCTGGAACATACTTTGCACAATATACTTCAGATAATGTGATAATAGCCATCAAAATGTTTTCTACCATCACCCAACAGCCATTTTGCAGTTTGATTTATTTATTTATTAATATGAGCTTTCCAATTTCGAATCCGGCCATCCATCCTGCATGCTGGCTGCCCAGGCTCCAGTCGCTGCTTGTCACTCTGAATTTCAAATGGCTCCAATTTTCCCCCTGATGGCACGGAGAAGTGGCAGGCAGCACATCGGGGAGGGTGGTCCTAGACATGCCGCCTGCAGCAGGGGTTCTATTAGAGAGAAGAGAGGGCTGAGAGGGGGGACAGGAGAGGTTTGGAGCATCACGCCAGTAGTCATGTATTCTTTCTTCCTTTTTTTATGATTATTTTGGAGACTGCTTTCTCATTTGGGGATGTGTGGCATGGCTGATTGTTCCATCTCTGCTTTTGGCTGGTTTGATGATGGTTGAGCTGCCCTGTCTGCCAGAGCTGCTTCTCTCTCTAAGCTCACCCTCAGCATACGTCGTACAGCTCTGGAAAAATGTGATTTTTAACTAATGTTTCATTCAGTCTTAACTTGCAAATTGCTCCAGTATTGGGTTGAATCACTCATAAAAGCCAATAAATTGTGCTGCCTTGTTCTTTTTTTTTTTAATCAACATCCCATTATGTTGTGCTCCTTAATAAGAGCTCCCCAGCTATGAAGAGCGAGCCCTCTACTTGGAGGCCATTGTTCAGAACCACAGAGAGGTCATGACCTTTGAAGACTTCGCCTCGCAGGTCTTTTCCCCTTCTCCTGGCTATCCAATGAGTGGAGCAGGTGAGATATGAACCAAACTGCAGCTCTGTTCACCTTGATATTCTTTGCACTGCAACTCCTGCGCCCCATTTCTTCCTCTCATCCCTCTTTCGCTTCGTAATGTAAAAGCTCTTTTAACCTTCTTGGTCACCTCCTTACTTGCCTCTTCTCATCAACAACACACCTGTTTGCCCCCTTTGCCTTCTCTCCCCCTCATTTCCAGCTCTCTTCTTCCACTCCTACGCTCACGGATGAATATCAAACGATGAGCCCGCCTCTTCTCGCTATCCAGCCGACTTCAAACATTCTGCTTTCTCCTTTTCCATAAGCCCCACTTGGGCTTCTCTGTTCATCTCTTGTTTCAAACTGCATCTTTCAATGCAATTAGTTTGCTATGAATATAAGCAGCCTTGTTAAATGTTGTTTGTAGAGTGTGTGTGTCCGTGCGTACATGTGTGCTGGTCTCCATGAGCTCGTTCACAAACACTTAAGAGACCTGACCAGCAAACAGCAGCTCACGGATGTCAGCACAGCGCTCTTATCAGCCCACGATGAACAGAATGGAAAACGTGTCTTATCTTGTTCTTCCTACTTGTAGCAGCTCTGATCGATCTGCAACAGCACTGAAATCAATACAGGATTGCACTTTTCCACTCTATTGGATCTCGACACACATTCTGTTTTGACAAGGAAAGCACTCCACAAAACCACACCATCCTGTTATTTTCCAATCCGTCGGTGCTTATTTATTTTAAGAGTGCTTCACGGCGTATGTACAATTTTCATTCTGTATGATGGCATGTGCAAATTAGATGTCTACATTTTCCTTTGAGTGTGTGTGTGTGGGACTTCAGACTGTGAGACAGCAGGTGTGATATTCAAGCTGTTGAAAGGAGACAAAACATGGGCAGACATATTACCATACTGTTTGCCCATCTCTTTTGCACAGGTGTAAAATCTCCCCAGACTGACCTTGAGTCACCTCCTCTTATCCTCATCACCAAACCTGCCTAAAGACAGGGACTGAGGAGAGAAAGAGGCTGAGGAGCAGGTGGGAGCAAAGGAGTGAGGGAAAAAATGGGCTGAAACCATTGGCTCTTTCAGCCATGAGCTTTGCTGTAGTGAGACACACAGATTGGTCAGCTATGCTAATGTGTTGGATAAAGTTTTTCAGTAAGGCTAATCTTCATTAGCTGTACTGAAAAACTAAAAGGTAAAGAGTACAGATGTAAACTATGCTTGTCTATTAATCCACCATAATTTTAGAGACAAAACGTTTTCCTTTACCCAAAAATGATGCTATACTGTATACTCTTCAACAGTTGTGTTGGTGTGTTTTTGAAAATGATTGACCAATTTTCAAGTCAGGGAAAGTGCCGTAGAAACCGTGAAGTTATCCTGAAATATTGTGAATAATTTAGCATTAAAAGTTATGTATAAGCGCTTCTGTTTTCACCTTATCTTCTGGGCAACATTAAGAGTCAAAGATTTGCGTAGAGAATTACCCAATTGAACATTGTAACCCTAGTTTGTCATGCTAATGAAATGCTACACTATAATCTATAGGCGTGTTAGCATTATTCTATATTCTACATTATATGATACATTTGACATGATTATTTTTCATCGATGAATCATAACCCTAGATTGTGCATCAAATGCCTGGGTTATAAACAGAAATAATCTGGATAAATGCAAGTTACAACTGTAGAAAAGGACATTCAAAGAATTAGAGGGAAGGAATTAGTATTAGTACATGACGAAAATGTCCTGGAAAAAAAATTTGATGAAAAAGTTGGAACCCTGAAAAGGTCTATTTCTTCTTAATATTGTTCAGAAAATTGTCTAAATCTGTGTTACAGAGAATTTCTCCTTTAATGAGATAATCCATCCACCTCACAGGTGTGGCTTACCAAGATGCTGATCAGACAGCATGATTATTGCACAGGTGTGCCTCAGGCTGGTTACAATAAAAAAGACACCCTAAAATGTGCAATTTGATCACACAGCACAATGACACAGATGTCACAAGTTTTCAGGGAGCATGCAGTTGGCATGCTGACTGCAGGAATGTCCACCAGAGCTGATGCGTGTGAACTGAATGTTCATTCCTCTACCATGAGCCATCTCCAGAGGCGTTTCAGAGAACTTATCAGTACATCCAACTGATCTATTAAACACACAAAAAGTCTTACATCTTTGAGTTCAGCTAATGAAAAATGGAAACAAAAAGAAGTGTTGCATTTATATTTTTTTCAGTGTATAATACCAATCTATCATTTCATCTGATGGTTAGTTTCCACTCTTTTCAATCATTGCGTTCACACAGCCTGCGTTGCAGTCTAATGGCTAATGGCAGATCATGGCTACTCACTGCTGCCTTGCTGAAGTACACTGCAGTAAAGCATTAATCTCTGCGGAGTGGGCCAAACAAGAAAACAGACACGAAAAACTAAAAGAGTATTCAGTCATTTTCAAAAATGAAGGGCCGTATTCTGGCCCTCAATCTTAAATTTATCCTTTTTGAATCAAAATTATGTCTATTTTTGTGATACAGGGACAAAAGTCATGAGCAGGTCAGAGACCCAGAGATAATCCAACATCATGGATGAAAAAAAAGTTTATTTTGGCGGTGTAAAAGTTAATAGGCTTCTAAATAACTGAGCACATCCTTTCTGTAGGACACCAACAGAAAGAAGGAGGTAAGGAACAAAATTGCTAAACTTTGAGGAGTTCTAATACTCCCAGGGGAACATGTGGTTCTCCTGTGAGCTTGTGATCTGAATCCAGCTGCTCTGGAGTCTGCTGTGCTTGAGACACGGCGCAAAACTGCGGTGCTGACGTTCTGAGGTGTGCACACTATGTGTGTGAATTGGGGGAAAGAGTGTTTAAGAGTGTGAGATGGCTTGAGTTGTTAGAGGGTGGGAGTTCATATTCAAGCCTGTCTGTCCACGTCTTGCTTGATTCACTCCGCTCAGGCCCCTCATTGCTACCACTAACATGTCATCCATGCTCCATGACAGCGTGCAGGCGTTGGCCAGGGATGGTTTGGGACATGGAGTACCCCTGGGCCAAACTGGACTGTAAGACTCTGCCTGCTTTCTCCACACTAGGCATGATGCCCAGCCACTGCCCACCAACATTTACGCCTATTCATTCAAGTAGCTCTAGGTTTACACTCCATTCCAACATTTTATAAAAGCAAAGGAGACATTAGATTTGAAACCACGTTCTAACCTTGCATGGACATTTCACCTCTTTGTAGTGAGGCATCCAGCCTCAGGTCTCAAGCCAAACTCTTCCCCTCTCAGCTTGTCAGTATCATCCTCAGCCTTGTCCCCTGTGATCCTGAATGCAATTTTGTCTAATTCAGCCAGTCGTGGTTTCCTGCATGAGCTACTCCATCCATCCATCATTCAGATTTCTTCCACAGTGCCATTCCCTGTCTATTTCACCAGCTCAGCTTTTCTGTTTCCCTTTTTTACTATTATCATGTTTTCATCCTTTAAACTTTTTGAAAAGAGTAACTGAACACAGGGAAGCCAATATTCTTCCCACTTGGATGGTACAACCCAGATGCCAGAATCCAGAGTCTTCCAGCGTCTTCTCCTCCCATCCTAACCCTCTTTTACAGTAACATTGGTGATTAATGTTTCTCAGCCTGCCCACTGTTCACAGTTTGGTGTCAAAAGAATTTTATTTTTGTGTGAGCTGGGCAGACTTTCATCTTCAGAGATAACCCAACAAAATTGATCACACTCACCAACCGAATCAGTTAACCCCGTGTGTTTTTTAAACTTTTCAGTTACAACTAACTGAAACACCACACAAACTGTTGGAAAATCCAGAGGCTCCCACCTCAAATTCTGGGTTTTCAACAGCGTTGTGTTGTTGTTTTTGCTGCAGTGTGGTATGGTTTGTGTCTACTGCTCTCTGAAATGATGCTCTACTGTGTTTTTCCCTTTTAGACTAAAAATATCATAAAGGTCCAAATACTGTTTCTGATGAAGGTAAGCCCCGAGTCAGACCGGAAGCTTGTTTCCAATCAGCGGACTACCTACCCTTCGCTCGTTCACTCATCCTGGCTGTTTTCCCCTACCTCTCCTTTTTCATACAGCACTAACCTTGCTTTATTTACTTGAGTGCTCTGACAAAGAGAAGGGGACAGAGAAACCAGGCTGTTTATTTGGGGGTGTCCTACTGTTGAGGCCAGGCTGGTAATTGAAAGTGATGCACTGTGGGGACAATTAGCACCTGACTAAGTAGCAGCATGAACAATACGGCTACACTTCTGGCCCTCGCTTCTGCATGTGGCGCGCCTTTATCTTTTCCCCCAGCAAGCACTTTTCTCTTTTCTTTCTTTGCTTTTTTTTCCCCAATCCCTCCACCCCTCTCATTTCCTCCTGTTGGAGTGTGCCTGTTTGCCTGGGGCAGACTCTGAGACTAACACCTGCCGCACTGGAAGACGTCTTTGTCATCCTAAGCCATGTTTGAACTGCTGCAGAGAGGGCCAATGGGATGGCAGGACCATTAAAGACTCTTTGTTTTCTTTGCCTGTCTTTACGTTCTTCCTCCTACTAAAATGAACCGTACCATAAGGTGGTTTGGGATGTGTGAGGAAATGCATGAGAGTAGTGGTAAGAAGAATGACACGTTTGCCTCCTGTTTTCCTTCAGTAACTTCCTATGAAAATTACTCTTGAAAAAGGTTATACAGTAGTGAACATTAGTCACTAATGTGACCGTGGTCATCAAGTGCCATCGCTTTGATGACTGTTTAGTACTCTGTGTTTTAGTGGCTGTTGCAAATTGTATTGAGTAGGTGGTGAAATGTACCCACCGATTGTCTTTGTGTTGTAGCTTGAATGGAAAAACATAACTCTACCGTGGGAATGAATGGAAGATTAAGGGAATGTATATTTCTTTTTCGTCTATAAGGCCAGCCCACATTTAGAGCTAGGCCTCCCCTTTTCTATATTCATATGCAGATTTGAGAATGTGTGTTCAGACCCCCTCGCCTCCCTTCATGCCCCTCACAATGCACACATAATGTGTCATCTATAGCCCAGCCCTCCTCTCGCAGCAAGCTTCAGCCCTGGATGCTGCCTGTGTCCACTGTGCTGCTGAGTGTCTGTTACTCCAGCCATCTGCTATTCCTTTTAGCCACTGCAACTTGAGATGCTTCAGAAAAAAATGGCAGGAAATAAAAGGATAGGAAAGAAAATAGGCAACCAGATGCCACCTTTCTGACAAAGCAGAAAAGTTGTTTAAACTCGAGGCATTGGGCGAAGGAAGGGGGAGGGGGGCATCAGGGGCACACTGAGGAAGCCAGGGCCAGTTTCACAATACTTTATTGTCCCCCACCAGCATTTGATGCCCACCTTCCAGCTTATTACTATTTGCCATCACGCAATCATGGATGTGAAGATTTTCTGAACAAGCGCAGTATTTGACAATGGAAATGCTCCACATGTTCACAACAGGAGCATAATGTGTAATTTTATTTTCATTCAAAGCATTCTGCCGTCACATAGACAGCTGAATTCTTTTTGCCCTCAGTTACAAAGGTTACTTTTTTTTTTTCTTTCACGTCCTACAAGCATTTGGGAAACTGTTGGTGGGAAGTTAGTTTCTCCTTCAACAAGCTCTGCTTTGCTGCAGCATGTGAATAAGCAGTTAGTTTCAGAAACACAACATGTTCTTTCTCATGTCTTTCTTTATCCTGATGACTCAGGGAGTTTGGAAAATCAAATACTAACACTAATTTTGCAGTTTGTACCACAAAATTTGTGAATGTTGGTGAAAATCTCTTGGAATGGGCAATCTTGATTGTGGGAGAACGATACGCATGACAAAGCATCAAAGCATGATGGGATAAACAGCAACCACACAAAGACTTTTTCTTTGGAGTTTTCTCTACAAGCTCTGCTTCTGTTTTCCTCACAGGCTCCTTCTCTGGCGCTGTGGGCACGGAGGCTGGAAATACCGCTGGAACCAACGACTCTGTTGACCAGGTGTCTCCCACAATACCTCGGGCCACAAAGAACAGAGTTTCAGGAAAACTCCGCCGCTCAGCCAGCGCTATAAGCAAATCCTCCGCCTGAGCTTTTGAACCTGTCGCCCTTTTCCCCTTAATGCAGCCTTTAATCTTATCTCGAAGAACCTCACACACCCAGCCGTGACTGCAAAAATTGTTTTGTTTGTTTGGAGTGTCTTTTTTTCTGTCTGATTTTGTGTCATATTAACATGTCACTGGAGCGTATTGCAATTTTTAATTTAAGTGGCAATCATTGATTTTGTTGATACATTTCCATTTGTTGTGCTTGACTACTTAATCAAGATGAACATGTGACTAAGCTATTTTTGTTCTTACTGGTGGTTACAGCTTGAGAATCAGCAGAACAGGAAGACGACTAAGGAGTCTTAAGAGGAACGTCAGTTTTATTCATGTTTTCTAGTGCAGTCTTGATGCACTAGAGAGGGAAGTTCTGACAATAATAAGGGAAGGGGGTCTGCTTTACCCTGTTTCTGCATCGCGCACGTCTATCTCAAAGTTTTAATGTGAGGAAGCACTGAATGACACAGCTGTGAAAGGCATCTCGCAAAAACTGCACATGAGATCGGTGTCCATTATAATCATGTCTGCCTTTTTACCTCTTTCTGCACCTGCCACAACTTTTCTGTGTCAAAGATACCACTCGCTCCATGACAGGATGACGATGATGATGTCCTGCTCAGTAGCACCAGTTGGGACCATGTTAATGGGCCATCTGCCTTCAGAGAAGAAACTCATGCAGGGGGGAATGCCTCCCCAGAACGATTTTTACTCACTGCACTACCACACAGACTTCCTGTGCGTCGAGTCCCTGTAGTCCATGCAGCCAGATTCTTTTAATTGCTTTGAACCCTGAGTGGACAATCGATGATGTCTATCTTGCTTGTTTTCCTTTGGTTTTTTATTATCTCTAGTTTTCCTTTTAAATGAATTCCGATGGATTGTGTCATGATTTGATTTATGCAACCTTGCTGGGATGAGAAAAAACTGCATTTGTAATTGTTTTCTGATGTCGTTAACGTGGGCTCATGTCCGGTAATTGAATACGTTTTTCCTGTCTCTTTCCTCTGCTATCAGTTTCTCTGTCCTGAGGAGCTGAGAAATCGACATTCCAACGTTTCCCACTGACATTTTTGCACTTGCATTCATTTATTAACTTGCATTGAATGTTTCTCTTTTTTTTCTTGGATGTAAGTTGCTTTAAGTTTCATTGACCCATGTTGATGTATATAGAAAGGACTATTTGATTAATTATTTCTGGTGTTCTGTCATTTTATGTGTTCATATGCGATGTAGAGGAAAATTACCGCCAGAGCCTCAGGTGAATCTTAACTCCATGCACTGGTCTTTGTATGTGTGTGTGTGTGTGTGCGTGTGTGTGTGTGTGTATGCCTGAGTTCCCAGGGGAGTGTCTTTCTCTCAGTGCCTGTGTAATGTCTGTCTTTTTGAAATGCTGTCCCACACCATCTCTACTCCCCATAATCCAATTTTAGTTTATCTTCATCGTCTGAGAATAACCACGACCACTCTGTATCACATCTCCTTGTGTTTACTCCTCTGTGACTCTGAAGGTCTGTTTCATGCCTCGCACAACAAAAGCATCAACGACAGATAGATTTGGGATCAGGAGTGTTTGCTCCTCATTGTGAGTGGTGTATTGCTCGGTTTTTATCTGTGAATGAAATCAAGCGGCACTGACTCCTCGTCTTTTTTTTTTGAGGCCTCCTGGTGTGATAGTGGGCTGAAGGGGGGCTAGATCGAGGTGAACTCTTAACAACCCTCTAAGCAACGACCTTCCCCAACCTGTCTGCTGAGTTGTCATGGTAGCCAGGTATTCTCCCATAACACTTACACCGACACACCCTCCGAGGGCTCCACCCAAGCTGCAACACTATCCCCATCTGTTGCACTACGATGCCTTACTTTCCCCATGCTCTCCCTACACTTCAGCTCTCAACTCGCCTTCTTTTGTTCGTTCATTCTCTGAGCAGAAAACAGGGAACCCAAACATTGGGAGGATCGACAATTTTTTTCTAGTGCTTTTTGTTTATTTGAAGAATGTATAGACATAGAATAAGCCTGAATCGCAGGCTGTTTTTGATTTTCCCCAAAGCCACTTGAAGGAACCTGCTGTGAGGCTTATTTTAAGATTGTAGGTTATAGATGATGTCTGTTGAGGGCTCTGTGCTCCTCCTTTGGTGGCTTAGTTGCTGGAGATGTTAGTTTGGACCAACATAAGGATTGTGTCTTATATACGTGAAGAAATCTAGCTGGTGTTAGTTCTAGTATGTTTCTTCTTCTATTCTCATTTTAGAAATCCTTGTACATTGTGTCAAATTTGAGGGCTCCAGCAGCCTCTGAATATAAATATATTAAATAATGCCTGTAATATAATCTTTGTATAAGTGAAAGAGGAAAAAAAGCTTGAAGGTTTCATCATTACCTGTCAACATATCAAACTGTTTTTAATGACCGAAGTCTTATTATAATGATTAGAAATGTGAAAATTGAAACATTTCATTAAATCAATTTGAAATTCTATGTATGGTTGTCTTTTTACCCTTTCTTCAAGAACATGGGTGTATTGTGTAACCTCTGATTTTGTGGAGTGGTGGGTGTGTGCTTTCTCTACGTGTTCACACACTTTTGATGGTGCTGTTACCATGGGCTTCCTGACCCTGGCCTGGCTGTGTGAGCATCAGCAGGGGTAACCTGACCCTCATCCCATCTGTCTCCCCTGCTGCTCAGCCCTGCTTAGGGGAGGCCTGCATAATGGAACCTCAACAGGAGGCACAGGTGCAATGGTTGCAGCACCTACAGGTGACCTGTCTAGCCTGGGTCACATAAAGCCACAAGAAAAGCACTTGACTGTAATTGGAGTCTTTTAGAGCTGTGTGTGAGAAAGGAGCCTGATGTTGCCTCATTTTCAGATGGTGAACATCAGAACAGGCTGGAGCTGGGTGTACTGGTTCCTCTGAGGCTGACATTTTATGTTATTACTATCTGACTGTATTATTTCACGTGTGCTACTCTTCATACAGTGTCAGGCTGTCACATGTAAAAAGTTTATATGGCATACTTTTTGGCGTGTGTATGTGATTTTGCACACTTGTTATTCCAGCATATTTGTCTATCAATGACAGAAGATTTCAGAAGTTGAATTATGAGTTGGCAGCATCTCAACTACAAAATATATTTCAACTTGAAATTCTACATTCAAACAAATCAGTAATGCATGTGGACTTGACAGTCACTTTAGCCCCTCCCAGCTGTTTGGTATAGCTACAGCTTTCAATATATACCCAGAATCTCTTTGTGAATTGTAACCTAACTGTTACACCATGAGTCAGGGGGGAACACAGTGGGTATGAAACCCTGCTGAACATGGTGAAGTGTGCAATGGTATAGGCTGTCTGAGCTCCATGGTTTACAAAACCGAAGAGTTCATTTGAGAAGTCATAGATCAGGGGTTTTTTTTCACCTCCGAAGACTCAAGCTTTTGTTTGGTGTGGGTTTTTCATTTCTCTTTGCGATTTGAGATGATTAAGACCTTTTCAGTATATAAACCAAAACTTGGTCTTTGTTCAAGAAGTTTTGTTTTTAATGTTGTTAGTTGACTAATAGTTTTAGTTTTAAGTGTAATTGTTCATAACTGCACCATTTTTTTTCTCAATGAAATGGGTGTAAAGTTGTGAAATCACTAAAAGTTGAGGAAAGAAGTCTCTAAATGTGGAGGGAAGATCAAAGTTTTAAGAAATGAAGTATCATGGGTCTGTGAGGCAGAAACTAATGTCCATGTGTGTACGCTGGGCCTTGAGAAGTTAAACAATTACCTGAAAGAGTTAAGTCAACTAGCAGATTTAATTTTAAAAAAATTAAACAAGATGTGTATATAACTGAGCAGTTTAATCGAGTTTAAGATGATTAATGATTTCAAACAATAACTTGAAGATGTGAAGTTAATTGACAAGTCTAAATTAACCAAACTAAGAATAAGGGTTGACACAAACATCTTCTTTAGTCAAAATAACCTCTTTGGGAGTTAGAGGAGCAAAATTTGTTTCTAAACCAATCATAAAAATTTCACACAGCCCTTTACATCACATTTTACATTGAAACAGCAAGTTACACTTAACAGGTTGTTGAAGTGTGAGCTCTTCATCTTTAGGACATAAAACAAGTTTAAGCACGTTGATTATGTTTTGGGGTTGACTCCATGTGAAGTGGCACAGAAAGGAGCTGCCTGCTAAATTACAGCTGACTTCATGCTTTACAGGTTGTGAGGGTCAGATGGGAAGTCAACTCAGCCCTGGTGCATCCTAAATCAGTGTAAACTTACAAAAATCGAAGTGCATGAGTGTTTTAAAGCACACAGATGTTTTAGTGCTGCAGAGGTTAGCTCGGATGCAGCACCTCTTTGTCCTGCCCTGTCCTGACTCGGTGTTAAGAAGGGGATTTATGATGAGGCCTTAAGTGGCTGTCTATGATAGCCAAACGGCGTCTGCTGAGCCACAGTAGAAATGATTTGTTACCGAGCAGTCTGACAAACGAAGAACCGGAGCTTCGGACAAAAAGAGGAGGGGGGGCTTCTCTGCTTCTCTGCTCTCTTGTTCTGTTTGTCGGCCCCATGAATTCAACTATTGTGTTTGTGAGGGTCTGTACAGAATAAAGGGGGGAGACTTTTGTATGCAGACTTTTTGTAACTTTTGCTGTACATTGTTGTGTACGTCAGCCCAGGGCTCTCGCGCACATTTTAAACCAGCTAACTAACATTAAAACCAGTAATAACACTACACGTTAGTGTGGGGAGGAAAGTGCTAACTTTTAAGATTAAAAATGGACTGTTCCCAAATACGACATCGATTAACAAAAGGTTTTAGAAGAGAAGTCAGACATTAAGTGACGCAGTATATATTTGTTTGAAGCTACATTTTGACGTACATCAATCTAATTTTAAGCTAGCAGAAACGTATCTAAAGTGACGTAAGTGACGTAAGACTGAAGTCTGAGGCCTTTTTAAACTATTTGAAGTGTTGAAAAGTAAATTATTCTGAAATATATATTAGAGTCAGTGTCATACAGAATGTTGTGTACTGAGATTATTTACCATAAGCCAAGAAATTATCTAAACTGGAAAATTTGGAGAGCAAAAATTAAAGGATTAACAAGCTTAATAATTCAATCTTTTTAGAAAGCTTTGAGAACTTTCCATGTGTCTTGTTTTTATGCTTTGTGAGAAAAAAATAGATGTGCTATAAGACTTGTGTCGTTTTGAAAATATTTTATTTCGATAGACAACAACGATATACACATACAATCAAAGCGCTATAAAAGCCAACATTTAAGAAAATAACTTATCCTTAAAAAAGATTGCATCTAAGGTAAGAGCTTTACGTTTTTTTTCCTTCTTTTACAAGAGCTGTGGAGATTGAAAATCAAAGAAAAACCCGACCCACGACACTTATCACAACTCATACCATAAATTTGACCCTCCCCCTCCCCAGAAAAAAAACAAAAAAGACATTTTGGCTATACGACATGTAAACTGCCAGAACGATTCACAGAAAGAAATCACATCAAACACAACAATAAGTTACATAAAATAATTAGAATAAATAAATAAATAAACTCATGATGAAAAATATTGCAACAATCTTCAAGAACAATAATAAAATATGTGCCAGCATTCAAATTAAATCAGTCTATGATGACTTTGTAAGGCAGTTATACAGCAGGATTTGGATGTGTATGTAGGCTATGTCGGACTAAGCTTATTGTATACTAAAGGCATTTGTGGTTCTACTAAACAGGGAATGCTTCACTCACTCTTTTCCTCCTCCTCACCAGAAGAAAATCTATCTTTGTCATTCACAAACTAGCGTAAAGCTACAGTGATCGAGCAATCACGGTCGGTGAATTGAAAGGCTTTTTATAAGGGAGGGGGTTTCTGAGAATTTAAAGACATTTCTTAGGTCTAGAAGCTATCATCGAACACATGTGCTGTCCTAGAAAAATACCCTTTAACAGTCAAACTAACGCTTTGTACTCTTTTTTTTTTCTTGATAAACTAATTTGAGAGAGGAAATCTCAAAATAGGCCTATATGTCAGTCAAATATAGAGAGAAGCATTCAACAATCACTGATTGGCATGGAAAAGACACCCCATTAACACCACTTAAACATCAAACCGCCCTGCCTTCATTGGCCTAAAGTTATGGCAGTGCGCATCGCAATCTGGATATTTTTAAAAACCCAAAGGCGAGTTGTTGTTTTTTTTCTTTGTTTGTTTCTCTTTTTTTTCTTTCCACATTAAAGGCACAAGTATGGTGTTGTTTTCAGCAGGCGGGGCGCACCGGCATTTGGAGCAGGATCACCTGTCGGTTCTCTGAGGGGTGGCACTTGTTTATGTGCCTGGTGAGCCCCGGCGAGCTGTAGAGGGTGGCAGGGCAGTACTTGCACGGGTAGATCTGGGAGGAGTGCATGAGGCGCAGGTGTCTCTCCTGGCCGGCCCTGCTGGTGAAACTCTCCCCGCACACCGGGCACAGCAGGCAGTCCACTGGGCTCAGATTGAGAGGGCTTTGGTTCGAGACTTCCTCTGAGGATGAGGATGAGGATGATGAAGATGATGATGATGCTGAGGAGGAGCAGAAGGAGGATGGGGCCGAGGGCTGCTCTGCTGCCCTGTCGCTGGTTTGAAACCCGTGCTCCTCCAGCACTTTCTTCTGCAGGACCTGGTGTCCCATGATGTGTTTTCTTAGGTATGCCTGTCGCTTAAACCTCTTCCCGCAGAACTGGCAGTCATAGGAGCCATCTTCAGAGCCCGACTCGGACAGACCTGGACTCGGGGTGTCTCTGTCACTCATGTCTTTGGCTTCGTCAGAGACAGACTTGACACTTAGGGCTGGCATTTTGGCCATTTCAGGTTTGATGCCTTGTGCAGGCGACATCGCTGCTGCGCCGGTGGTCCGGGGTTTGTGCCAGCGGCGGTGAGAGGCGAGGTTCGCCGGGCAGCTGAACATCTTGTCACACTCGGGACACCGGTACTCGACCCTGACGATGCGGGAGCACTTGTGCTGAGCCAGAGAGAAGGGATCAGCGTACGCCTCCTTGCACAACTGACACACAAACTCCCCTAAGGGCTTGTTCCCCGCGGAGGACTGCGCCCTTGGCTTCATCTCCACTGGCCCCTCTTTGATTTTGAGACCCAGCACAGGAGAAGTAGTTACCTCGTCTTCAAAGTTGAGTTTTCTGATGGCTTTAGGCTTCTTGGGTGCAGGTTTAGACTTACGCTCTGTGCCGTCAGCTGCGGGTCTTTTGGTAACGACCCGGTTGCTCGGTGCAGGGAGGCTGCTGCTGCTGCTGCTGCTGGTGGTCCCGCTGCGGTTGCTGTTGCTGGTACCAATTTTCAGGTCGACCGGTGCGTAAAGGAGGTGATCCAGGCCGGAGAGGGAGGCAGGCGTGGGGAATGATTCAGCAGAAATAGGCGAGCCTAGATTGAAACTTCGCTCAAAATATCCCCTTTCGTGCTCCTTGCTGATGGGGCGGGTGGGGCTGTACAGAGCTTGGCACGCCGCCTCGGGGTTGCCGAACTGCGCCGGTTTCTCCAGCCGTGGCACCGATGCTTCGGCTGCTGTTAAATCTGGTGATGCTGCAGCGCGGTCTGGACTGGACGCCACAGACATCGGCGGGGAGGGGTCTGATCGACACGGCAAGGCAGCTGGGGTGGGATGCTCCTGGAGGTCATCTTCGTCTAACCGAGTCCTGTAGGAAACGTGCGCAGATTTCTTGTTTCTTTTTACCAGGAATCCTTTGGGCATCTTGGCGAGTTACAGCAAAAAGGCACTTCGGGGTGGGTGAAGTCTCGAGTATCCAGGTTTGTTAAAAATATGGCAACACTCGAAGCATATGGGACTTTATCTCCCCCAGTATATCGATCCTTCTGTTGCTGAAATGTTTTCGTCTCCAAGGCATAGCTCCACTCTTTTTATGCCGGAATGATGCTATTGTTCTCGCCCCCCCTGTTGCAGCATCCCCGACCAATCGGATGAAACCAAGATCCCAGAGGATTTGATTGTGGGAGGGCTTATGCTCTGTGTTTGGTGGATTTCGTTGGAGGATGTGCAGATAGCTTAGCAGATGTACTGGCGGTTTATTACATTAATGTGTGCGCTCAGCCCCTCCCCAGCAGAGGCACACGCCGGGACCCTCCTCTTTTTACGGTCTGATGGGCCCCTATACAACTGCACACGTGCCACGGCTTTGTGGTTCTCCTCTGGGGGGCCCGACACTGCCAAAAGGAAATGTCCGTCACTGCCACAATCGTCACAGTTTAGAATTAAGACGGGGCGAGACAAGTATGTTAAATAGGAATCACAATATCAGTGAGACTCAAGTTCTGCTGCGATGATGCTGAAAGAGGTGAATCACTAAAACAGAAAACTGTGAGTCCAGTTTCTGTTTTCAGTGCCTCAAAATTCACCTTCAGCTTACATCTGTTCTTATTATTATGCTTATCATTAAACCCACTTTTACGCACGACCTTTACGCACACGAGTTGCGCCTTTCTCTAACCAAATTAGGTCGTTTTATAGGCCTTTATTTTATAATGTCTTAAATAAACACCATGGAGGGGTTTTTTTCTTTATTTTAGGGCACGTGTCTGTCTCGGTAGTTTAACTCGACATATAAATCAGACATCTCGCTGCATACATAAGTAATAAGAAGGCCCTCTGGTCTTTGTGCACAATAGCCACGTCTGCCCGTGCTTGGATATCCCTGTCCTTTTTTTTCGTTTGAAAGGCAAATTGACCTCTTAACTGTGAAACGGGACTCACGGCCAATCTGGCCCACAGCTAGACGCGTGCTGGGCGGAATCAGTGCTCCAGACAAAGAAGGCCGCGGTCGAGACTTAGATTGTTAAATTGCTGCAGATATAACCAAAGCCCCTCTGAAGCTGCTGCTTGTTGTCGGCAACAGTGTCGAGCTGTTTTACAGAACAAACATGTGCGATTTCAGCAGGAAGTTGTTGTTTGGTAGCGTTGCAGTGCATTTTAAATTAAATATAAGGTTGTAATTGTTTTAAAGAAAAGTTGTACAGTTTCTTGAGTTTTGCTGCAGCCGCCTGTCTGTCCAGCAAAAGCAATTTTTCCAACAAAAATGTAGCCTATTTTCTTCACCACCCCCTACGGTTTCTGTGCATACCTCACTTATTGTGTTTTTGTCCTTTTTTTTCGTTCTAATGGCCAAACGTAGGCTGCAGTGCGCCACTTGGCAGAGAGTGCATTCTTTCTCCTTTCAGTCGGCAGACCAGGGAGGAATTAATCTCCATCGTCGTACATTGTTCCCCTCATTTGCATAAAGCTGCAGTATGACCAAGTCAAATAATTACACAATCGGAGCTGAGCCGCAGGCCTGCGCCTTCCTTTCAATAGGCCTCTGTGTCCTCGTGCCTTCTCACCTGCCTGAATGCACACCGTTATTTTGGGAAGATAGCACTCAATGACAGATTTACGTAGGGGAAAATCAGTTTTTATTAATGCTTTTATGGTGCAAATAAAACTTAATTTAACTAAACATTAAATTGAGCACCAAACTTTAAACTTTTATTAAGTAGGCCTACTACGCGAAACTGTTTAAGCCCGTATCATGTATCCCAAGTCCGCGAGTGTTTATTAATTAATTTATTTATTAAATTCTGTATTCTTTTTGTTTGAATATTCGTTTTCCCACTGCTTTACTCCCTCACTGTAGTTTATATGGAAATGTTCAGACTTTTGTTTGGAGTATGTTTGCTTCTCTAACGCCCTAAAACTTGTTGTCCTTTCAGCTGCATCTATTAGTCGTGGTTTGTTGGGACTACAAGCTTTGATGGCATTTTAACGAGTTCCTCTTTCCCCAGCAATAATTTCTGTGGGGCGCGTGGGCCGGGTTGCTGGTGTTGGCCCAGAGGACGCATGCGCGTGTTTGATCAGTGGCGCGTGCTGCTCTGGCGGACGGGAAGCATAGGCGCCTGATTAGCATACAGCTGCAGCCGCTTTAAGGCAGCTACATCCTCCTAAACACTACTGCATGCCATGGGATTTTTAGTCCTGCTCTCATTTCTTTCCTTACTACGAACTACAACATAATTGTTAACGTTCAAAGTTGAATAGATAAAAATGTTCAGAAAACTGTTCTTGTCTGATTTGGTATCATGATTACTTTCTGCAGACGAAAATGTGACGGCCTATCTTTACAAAGTCCCTTTAAAGTTATGCTTTAGTCCTGTGTTTTTCAACCATGGGGTCGCGGCCCCATGTGGGGTCGTCTGGAACTCAAATGGGGTCCTCTGAAATGTCTAGAAATTGGTTTTACAAAATGATTGGACCAAGTTTTATTCTTTTTTTAAATAAAACACCACACACACACACTCTTAAACAACTGTAGTCTATTCTTCCACTTTCTTGAATATAAATCCAGGTTATATAAAATGCAGTGTATAGTTGAATTCCCTCGCTGTCAGTAGGAAAAACAGAAAACAAATTAAAAGATTTCCTCACCCGCCTAGGCCTGGCTTCACAAAGACAGTCCCAAGGGGAACCTAAACACTCCGACGACATCTAAGTGCTACGTGATGAAAAAATATTATATTAATACTTGAAAATACTTTTCAAGAGCGAAAACTCAATATTTTTAAGCTAAGACAGCAAAACATTTATACTTTTTTCCCCATTGATAGCATAAAAATCACGCTTGACAGTGGTGTGCAAAGAGGGGGGCAGGAGGGGGGGGCAACTGATGAAAAACTAGCTCTAAAATGACCTCTGGAGACAAATTGTGTGCCTGATTGCCTTTTTGGGGTCTGAAACAAATGCTGAAGTGCCTTCCTGGTTGGCAAACTACTCTAATCTGCCCCTTTGGCTGGTTAAAAGGTGATAAACTGACCTCTTGGGAGCCAAAAAGCACACTGTGTTAGCCTTTTTCTCTTGTGTCTGTGCGCACCACTGGTTATGACAGTTGGTGAGCAAGCACTGAAAGCATAGAGGTGAACAATGTCGAAGCTACATACTTTCGCTGAGAAATAAATTCCACAAAGAAAATGTCTTTGGAGTTGCTAGGAAGTTGTGAAGTAACAATGGAGTCGCAGTCTAAATAGGGTTTGGAATCACTGTTTTAGTCGCTATCTATCCAATATGATTTTACCAAAAAGGAACAGATGTTTGAGTAGAAAACTGAAGGTTACTGAGCCTCCGGCCTTGTTGTCCAGTTCTTACGTCAGTGCACCACCTACAGGATGAATTCACTTTGAGAACAGGATGAACAAGTTTACCATGTGTCCACAGCAATGCTCTACATCCCTGTCATGCATTTCATCAGGCTGTTTCTTTCAAACCTTTCCTGTGCTGTCCCAGGAGCTTTGGAGCAGTTTGGCTGTTTCACACAGATTAGATTACCTTTATTCTCACCATACATCCAGAGAAAGCTCCTGTACTCCCACAGTGAATGATTGGCTCCATGTGCTTTGCCATCTCAAGCTAATTTGAAAGAGCAATAGGACATGACTGTAATTGGTGCTCACTACACGGCCACCTTCAATGCATTGTCAATCAATTATTGTAATGGATTAGCTGAGGTCCTATTCTAGCTGGGTCTAATCTGATAGAGGGCTCTTTCAGCACCATGGAGAGAGCCAGCGAGGGACCGAGATTAAATCAGGCTGGCTGTAGATACAGCACAGCCTCAGCTTGAGCCTTTGTCCCTGGAACTGAGAGTGGGCAGGCACCAAAAAGAGAACAATGACACAGAAGAACAAAAGTGCCAGAGTTTAATGAAGTGATTGGCTTTTAAGTAGAGTTCAATATGTCCAATACCTGTTTCTACAGAAGGAGAAGAGTTCATCTTTCTCTTTTCACTTCTGTTAAGATGTGTGCATTTGAAAATATCCACAAATTCTCTGATTCATTTTTTATTTACGTATTTAAACGTGTATGAATGTACTTGTACTTATTTTGCTGTTGATTAACAAAAAGATGTTTACTGAAAGTTTGTATTTTCATTATTTAAGGTGTAGTTATGGTTTCATTAACTTTGTGACCATAGAGCATGAACCTTTACCACTATTTCCCATTATAAGTCTTTTCTTTAAAGCAGCCATTCTTGACCTTGATTTCCTGACCCTAATGAGGGCTGCAAGAGGAATTCTGGGCGTTGCTTTATCATTTTGGGAGAACACAACCAATATTCGATCACAGGATTTCAGACAGGGAGATGTTTTCTGCTTCAGTATTTACAATTTAAAAATTCCTCATAAAAAAAAAGTTTTGTATGATCTGAACTGTGAACTGTAGGGTTTTGCCTGAACAAGTTCATGAAGGATTATTCATGAACGAACAAACAGAAAAAAATGTTTAAAAAAGATGTGAAATAGACTTCACTTAGTTGTGCTTCCACAACTTTCAGTTTCTCCAGTGGCAGTAACGTGGAATTAGAGCTAGACCTTTATTGACAACTAATTAAAGGAATAGAACAAGAACTCAAAGTGCATGTTTTTTTTCTATCCATTGCTGCTGTTGTTGCCATTTCATCCATTCACACTGGCAGTGGGTGTGTGAATTTTTTTTTTTTTTAGGGGTGGGGGGATGTCATGTTAAATTGGGGGTTGCAACTCAAAAAGGTTGAAAACCACTGCTTTAAAGCACAGTCGGCAATCTTAGCGAAATCAAGAGTTGATGGTGAAACATCGTTGAAGCTGCTCTTGTAAAGAAGAACTAAAAGGTTTGATTGGGATTGTTGAAAAGAAATCAGACTGTATCTGCCTGAAGACCAATGGGGAAATTGCTTGTTTGGCCTTGAAAGTAACATAGAGGCCACTGTCTAGACTCTAAAGTGTACTTTAGAAGGATGTCCATGAGAGCAGGTTACATTGAAATGGCCTGTAAAGTGGCATGGCTCAGAGTTTAAGCCTAATGGACCACGGTGTTGACTAGAAATGTCCCTGATGGCATCTGTTGTTTTGACAATGATGCTGATAAGCCTATGCAAATCAGGGTAGATGCTTGTTTTAGAAAAGGTTCTAGGAATACTTTCTCTAATGATATATCGAGAGTAGCAAGAGGCTGATGGTACCTTTATAGATGCTTTGATTGGCTGTATTTAACTGGATGCAGAGAGTACAAACGAAGGCTTTAAAGGGGCAACAGCTGATTTTCTTGTCATTTTAAAGAGCCTCTTATCAAAAGGAGGTCTCCCTGCATATCAGGCATATCAGTTGCTGAAGTCCCAGGGGCATGTTTAGCTCTAATTTACTCATCAAAAACATCAGAGTGTCTCTCGATAATCTCCACAGTCCATTGGTTGTTTGGGGTAGAGTCCCCCGCCAGAAAGCATGCCCTGGAATGTTAAACACTCATTCACCTCTGAGCTGTGGAGGTGGATAAAGTGATTGTTCTATCTGGGAGCTGATTAAAACAGCTCTGGCCTGTTTCTCCCCTCTGTGTTCACCTCTGACGTCCACCACATTCATTTTTGTATTCATGAGCGGATGAGAAAGCGCAGGCAGAGCGGCTGCCGTATTACAGATAATAAGGCCAGCGGGCACCACATTCGCTGCCACAGGTTTCCCCCTGCCCCAGCTCATTCAATTACTTCACAAGAGTCCTCTGAGGCACAGCTGCACTATGGGGGTGAAGAGGAGTAAATTGAGGTACATTCATGTAGACACACACACACACAAGCGCACACAAGCATGCATCTCACAGACACAAAGAAGTGGAGGAGGCACACATGCTGCAGCAAGAGAAGCCGGCATATAAAGGATTTTACTGACAAGCATTTTCGTTAGCAGTCAATACATTTCTAAACCAAGAGGATGACAAAAAGGTCCATCCCCCGTTACCCACTGAGTCCCTGTAGATTGTAATGATACTGATAATAACTCCATGTCAGAAGAAAAAAGAAATCAGGCCTATTGCTCATAGACTCCATATATGAGGTCACCATTATCTTGATGAACGTGTAGACAGCTGCTGTATCATTGTGGAGCATGAAGGATGGACTCTGGCAGACCTAATGGGCCATATCCTTAATCTATTGACATATGGAGCCACACATTTTTCATCCCTCTCATTGGCTTCAACTAGTTGTCTTCTCATCTCATTTGTTCACTGGTTGAGCAAAAGTAGAAATTTTCGCTGACTTAATTATCTGATTAATTAGATTATATATAACCTCAGTCATAGCACAAGCAGTAGTTTCTACTGTAGAAGATCTGTGTGAGGTTGTCTCTGGTTGTCTGTATGGTTGCTGTCCATGGTGCTGAAATTCTGCCCTTTTAAAGTCTGCCTTTTACCAGTGCAGGCTTCATAAAACGTACAGGACCAGAGGGAAATAAGGGCTGTTACTTGTTGCCGTTAAGTAACCATCTTGTGTCTAAAAAGTAAGCACCTGGCTTGTTAAAGCACAAAGAGAGAAAACAGCATTAGGCTCTGCTTTAGGGAAACAATCAATCTCCACCAGTTCCCTCTAAGTTCATCAATCATTCGTGGATGATTTTTCGATACTCCAAAAATGATCTTTTCGAAAACCAAAACGATTAAAATACTGTAATAAGTTTTTATATCTTGTCGCAATGACCAACACTGTGAAACCTAGCTTCTTGTTTCAAGGTAAAAATATGATGTAAAAAGCCGCCTTAAAATTTTATGTTAGGTCAAAAATTTATTCTGGCATTTTACTACCAACAAAAGTTATCTTGATTAAATAAGATGTCTTGTGTCAAACTCTTGACTTAGTTTGGTTGATTCTGACTTTTTAGTTAATTAAAACTTCTTCAAGTAGCTGTTTGAAATATTTAACCTATTTCAACTTCATCAAGCTTTTTAGTCACATCAGCCTTTAGTTTTTGTTTAATGCTGTTTTATTTGTACAGCAGGGTCTGATATAAACTGCTTTTTCTCCTCACTCATGGTGTAACTGTTAGGTTTCAATTCACAAAGGCATTCTGGGTATAACTTGAAAGCTGTAGCTGTACTAAACAGCTGGGAGGGGCTTAGGTGGTTGTCAAGTCAATATCAATTTATTCGTATTACTGATTGTTTTGGACATAGGATTTCAAGTTGAAATACATTTCTTAGTCGAGACAATACCAACTTATGATAAACTGTTATCACAAGAACTTAAGTAATCTTTTGTCTAACTGAAAGAAAAATACGCTAAAATAACACATTTGTAAAATTGTGTTTTACAGAGAAGTCACATAAAGTTGTACACACAGATCCTTATGAGTACAGCTTAACGCACTAATCCCCAACCTTTTCCAACCCAGGACCAACTTTGAAGGCTCAAAATTTTTGCGGCCCACATTCAACCCCATAAATAAAGAGGCTATAGAATACGTTCTCTGAGCCCTTTTTTATTGAAGATTGAAAATAAAGGGATGAACTGATTACAGTAGAAACATGATGGAAGCACAGTCACTAACAGCAGCTATAACATGTTTCAACTCCCTTAGTATAATAGTTTTTTAGGAGCTGTTCACACACACACACACACAAACACATCAACATTTTTAAAATCGAATTTAGTGTAACTGAGTACCAACATTTAAAAAAATATTCTATATAATTGTATTTTTAAATAATTACACATACTCCCATCCTAAAACTCATACTACTTGGGGGCCCACTTCCTCCTCAGCCCACAGGTTGGGAATCACTGACTCAGGGTTTTTAAGTACATCATTGACGCATGTACATTAAAAGAAGAACCTTTTGTTGACCTTTGCCTCCGGAATGCTACATTTTCCAAAGTAAAAATTCCCGGAGCCAACTCATTCCTCATTAGATGGAATAATTTGCATTCTCTTGTAATTGTGCTGCTTCCTTGATTATTAAATGATCACCCTAATTAGGGAGAATAATAGGGTTAATCAGACTCTGCTCATCACACGTATTATTATTCCTGCAAAAAATGAAGGAAAAGATACAGTACTTGATTAATTATATCAGCCTTTTCATCAGCTGGGCTACCGTTCCCCCCTCTGAAATTAATATCATGTTGTAAATGGAAGGAAGGAGCTGGCCGGACACAGACAGATGAAAGATTTCACTCAAATTAATTAAGCACTAATTATGCAGTGGGAGTTGGGAGCAGTTTGCATAATGAGCTCTATCAAAAGAGATCAGTCATGGAGAGGGGCTGTAGAGTTTCTATACAGCCTTCAGATGATACACAGACACCACTACAAGGCATGAAGAGGGCAACCACAGAAGTGGGAAGAGGGTTAAAGCACTTGGAGGACAGAATCGTGAGACTGAGGAGTGTTTTGTTTGTCAACACGCTGTGAGTCGGCAGCTTTCTTGCTTTGTCCTGTTCTTGCCATTCTAACCTAAATATTTTACATCTTTCCTGGGGCTGTGTGTCTATTTTCTCACTCGGTGCAAGCAACAGATAATAAATTCCCTCCTTCTGCAAGAGGCAACAAGAATAGAAAGTCCCTTTAAATTCCAGCTAATCACAAACAACCTGCATTCTCTCTTGAGGGAGCTTTAAGGACCCTAATCACCTCTCTCTTCAATTTTTGCAGTGTCCAGTGGTTGTTGATCAGAGACTAAACTGTGGCTATTTCTCTTCCACAATGGCTGGGGGGATTAAATGGATAGAAACCCTATGTCTTTAATTGTCTGTTTAATCACAGCCACTGTGTAGTGTATGGAGTTGAGTTACTTGAACTGATTTGTGCCGCAGCAGCAGCAATCATGCATAGGCTAATCAGGGTGCACAGCCCGGCACTGCCCTTCAAGGTCTCCAAGTGGAATTACAAAGACTATGATTAGTTAATCAAATGAAGAACCCAGTGTTCTTCCTTTATTTGTGTATACACCTTATCTAAATGGAAATTGTATAGCTAAGGCACTTCCACAAGGACACATCTACATGTGAATGATCCTCCTCGAGCCCTTGGCAGTGAATAGAGAATAAGATCTTTTGTACCCAATCATCATGTTATGGCATCATGGAGTCTTTACGTGTCTAAATAATGTTTGTTGTCAATGCAATGTGAATGATGCAATCAGTCAGACTGTGTGGTAAATCAGGAAGCACTAGAAAGCATCTCTTCAAACGCACATGATGGCGAGAGAAAGAATGACAAGACTGATATTTTGGAGAAAGTAGGAAAAGTGTTGTGATAAAACAAACAAAAAAAATCTGCAGAAATCTAAATAATCAGTTGTTGTGTGATGTATTTGGTTTTTTATCGTACAGTACATGACAGCCCTCGAACTGTGACCAAGCTTAGCTGGTTATTTTAATTTTGATAAACTTCAGATCATAAGACATATTTTGCCTTTGTACTGGGCTCAGCTTAAGAACATATAAGAACATATTATGGTGAAATATTTTGCAATAAGCAGTCTCTAACTTTTCTGCAGAATAGACGTCACCATTCATGTTTCTAATGCTTGGTGAGCAACTTATGGTTGAGGGGTGTCATAACAATTAATGACCTTCAACAAAGTTTTGGATAAGACAGCTGTTCAAAAAATCTATTTATTCCACTGAAAGTTACAGTGTTTTCTCAATAATTCTTACATGACTTTTTGCTGAATTATTTGTTATGATACAATCAAGAAAAATGTTTCTTTTGTCAACAGCTACCACTAACTGGGGTGCATGTGCCCCTGCTGTTCCACAGGGGAGCTGGACCCTTTTCCTTTATTTACCAAGTATGATTGAGTCTAATGCCTATTGCCAGATAATGCTGATTCTTGAAAATAATTACTTAAGACATATTCAAGACCATACTTGGCGCTTTTGGTGGTGTGGGAACTTTGTGATTATTATGTTTATGTTATAATTTGAAAATTGAATCAAAATAGTGAGACCTCAATTTGAATTTCTTTTGTCTGTTGTCCTAAAAGAGGTGTCATGAAGAGAGAAAACCTTACTAACTCCACAGCACATGAGACATTAAAATGACATCATAGAGGTCTACAAAAGCTGTGAGTTGTAATTCCAGCTGTCATCTGCTAATACACTAACTCTTATGACTCAAGGGAAAACTTTAGGTGACTCCAAATAAATAACTATCTTGCTTTGGTTGTAACTTGAAATTATTTAAAGGATTTAAAGGATGTTGTGTCTTTTTTGTCCTTTTTATGCAAAAAGAGGTTATAACAAGTTATGATATAAGACTTTCTGTAAGTATAAGAAATAATTCAATAGTGCCTGTGATATTTAGAGAATTCAGGAAGGGATGACCCCACCAGTATTTGTTGGGTTTTCAAGAGGTTAAGCTATTTATTGAAGTAAAATGTGATGTAATTAGGGTACTGAATTTGGTACTGACCGAATTCTGTGATGTTAAGTCAAACTGTACCATATTTTTGGTCCCTAAATGCAACCTTGTGACTATGAGGGAGTGGAGGAGTGGGTGATTTTGCATGCTGGACATGGGCATGGAGTATGTAAAGCTGGGTTTTAATTTGTGCATTATTAAAAAAAAGCTGTGTAGTTGTGTTGATTTATTAAGTTGTAGTTAATTTTAGTCAAGGGCTTTCATATAGAAGACATTTGTGAAACAACTGTGATGGTTCAGTACAAACAGTTGATTGTTGTTTTGATATATGTGTCAAAGTTTATATATTGAGAAATAAATATGTTCAATTTAAATATTTTGAGATTTTATCATTGAACAAATTTACAAACCACATAAACACACAAAAGTACTGGGAATTGATGCCGTTGAGCACTGATACCTATTCCCCAGTTCAAATCAAGTATTGGTTCAAATCTTGAAGGTACCCCTTCTTAGATGTTATTGAAATTGAGACACTTCAATCCAATGGGACACTTTAGTTTGGCCTTGTGACCAAAATGTTTACCTCAATGAAGTAATTGGTCATTTTCCTAAGTTAACTGTTAAAGTTGACCTCACTGACCAGCACAGGGTCCTTGTCAGAGAAACTGAAATTCATTGATTAAGCTCAAAAAAGTATATATTAATGTACATTGTAAAAATGTCTTGTCTTTGCATAAAAAGGTACACATTTACTTCAAATGTCTTACTACACTTTAGACTATCAGACAAAATGTTGACACAGAATGAATTATAATGACACATTTGGAGCAAAGCAAACTTTCCTCAGCATGAACCGTCTGTCAGACACACTGATTGTCATTGTTGCTGCTGTCCAGCAAGAGGAAAAAATTTCCCTCCATTGCTTTGTGTTGACTTCCTTCTATGGGCAGACTTGACCTGCTAACTCCTCCTAGAATCACCTCTATTATATATCGGTGACAGCAGCCCTTTGGAGGATGGGGGCCACGCTGGAAGTTACAGGGTGGTGGATGTCCTAATCCATCTCTGTCTGCGCTGCGATTGATTGTGATTTAGTGCGTGGTGTGGGAGATGGTGGGGTTCCTTTCTGATGAGCAATAGGTGGGAACCCTTTGACTCCCAGCACATGGCAAGCAGAAGCAGGACTATGATGAGGGGTCAGGGGCAGCTGGTGGGGGTAACAAGGGTGGATCTGGGGGTTGGATGGAGGCAATTGGGGGATTGCATGGATCACAAGATAGAAAGTGTCAGAAATCCTGGACAAAGCCACCCAACCAACTGCCTTAGTCTATCACTCAGCCCATCCATCACCCATTTGCTTTGTGGTTATTATAACAGCGCCTAGCTAATCGTTTCATAATTAGAGGTAAACAAGCGACAGTGAGTATGGCTTTGCAGCGAGGCAGAATCAAAAGCATACTGCTATGGTTAGAGGGTTTTATAAGGGGAGGATAAAGTAAAGTGTTGCTCATAAGGTTATATACCCTGGCAGAATTCATGGTTTCTTGGTCATTTTTGTAGAGAATATGAATAACACAAAAGCTTTTCTTTCACTCATGGTTTGTGGTTAGGCGAGGCCATTTATTAACAAACAATTGTGTTTACTTTTTTAAAATCATAATGACAACAGAAACTTCCAAAACGACCTCAATCAAAAGTTTACAAACCCCAGTTCTTAATACCTTGTATTGCACCTTTTAGCATCAATGACAGCTTGAAGTCTTTTGTGGTCGTTGTGGATGGTTAAGCTGCCTGTTCTTCTTGACAAAAAGCTTCCAGTTCCTGTAAATTCTTGGACTGTCTTGCATGAACTGCAGATTTAAGATCTCCTTAGAGTGGCTGAATGGTATTGAGTTCAGGAGACTGAGGTGGCCTCTTCAGAACCTTCACTTTAATCTGCTGTAGCCAGTGGTAGATCAGCTTGGACTGTTGTCATCATAATTTAAAAAGCATAAACATATATTCTTTAAAATGGGCAAAAAATAATCTGCTCATCAACTTATGAGCATAACTGTAAGCAGAGGCCTTCTGAGTGAAGTAAAACTATATAAGCTTCACACTCTGAGCCTTTTATTAAAGGTTTACCTGTTGATGATACAGCCAAGTTAAGTTCTGAAGATTAATTTATGGTCACAGTCAGGATGGGTGCTTTAAAATGCTCAGCTGGTCTTTATATCACAATGACATCCTGAATGATTTTAGCCATATGGTACAATGAGAAAGTCACAGGAGATATCCACCCTGATTAAAAGAATCAGAACTTGTCTTGTGTGGAGAAGACATGCTTGGTATCCAGTCAGATGTTCTCATGTCCCATTTCTCTTTTTACATATCATGAGACTTCAGATGTGCATAATTTACAGTATTTGGCTGTAACTAATTTCAAGTAATCTTCAAATCTTTTTTCTCAAGGGTGAAGTTCAAAGAGTTTTTCCTCATTTTGTTTTTACTGACATTTGTCTCCCAGTTTAAGTGCATGCTGTGCAAGACACAAGCTGTCCCAGGAAGGTTTTACACCAAGGTTTAGCCTTGCTTCAGTGGGCCGTGCTGGCAGCTTAACTTCATAATCAAACTGAAAGGCCTCCACAGGGCTGGATTGTAAAATCAGAAGACAGACGTGAAGTTACTGGGAATATGATTAGTTGTACTTCCATTTATACACTGCCTGGCCAAAAAAAAGACGCCACCAAAACAATAAAGGTTTCACACTCTAATATTTTGTTGACTGCCTTTAGCTTTGATTGCAGCACACATTCACTGTAGCAATGTTTTGATAAGCTTCTGCAATGTCTCAAGATTCATCTCCATCCAGTGGTCTGGACTCTGTAGTGGCTAATCTATGTGTGGAAAGATGTCTCATGCTCCCTGAACCACTCTTTTACAATTTGAGCCCTATGAATTTGGGCATTGTCATCTTGGAATATACTTGTGCAACTAGGGAAGAAAAACTCCATTGATGGAATAACCTGGTCTTTCAGTATGTTCAGGTAGTCAGCTGACCTCATTCTTTGGGCACATAATGTTGCTGAACCTAGACCTGAGCAAATGCAGCAACCCCAGATCAAAACACTGCCCCCACAGGCTTGTACAGTAGGCACTAGGCATGATGGGTGCGTCACTTCACCTGCCTCTTTTCTTACTCTGATGCGCCCGTCACTCTGGAAAAGGGTATATCTGGACTCATCGGACCACATGACTTTCTTCCATTCCTCCAGAGTCATTAATGCCCCCAAGAAAACTGAAGCCTTTTTTCATGGTTAGCCTTGCTGATTAGTGTTTTTTAAGGCTACACAGCTGTTCAATCCCAACCCCTTGAGTTCGCTTCGCATTGTGCGTGTGGAAATTCTCTTACTTTCACTATTAAACACAGCCCTGAGTTCAACTGTTGTTTTTCTTCAATTTGATTTGGCCTAATGTTTAAGTGGGTGTTAATCACAATCATTCAGGATTTTTTTCCGACACATTTCTTCCTGGAAGACGATGGTTACCCACCATCCTACCAGTTTTTAATAATGCGTTGGGCAGTTCTTAACTGAATTTTAGTGGTGTCTGCAATCTCCTTAGATGTTTACTCTTCTTGATGCATGCAAATTGTTTGACCCTTCTGTTCTTGATTTGTTTTGCTTAAGAAATGAGAAGTTACTTATTGCATCATCTGGGGTTAAATAACTTGTTGCCAGCTGAAAGATAATCACCCATGCAGTAATTATCCAATAGGAGGATTGTACTTATTTGCTTGGTTAAATCCAGGTGGCGACTTGTTTTTTGGCTAAGCAGTGTATATTTGGTGTTTATTGCTGCATTATCTTAATTATTATCCCAAACCATCTATTTTGACACAGCTTTTTTAATTTTTACAGCAACATAAGTACTGCAAGGGCAGCAGTGAGCAAAGACAGGTGCGTTGTCAATCACAGGAAGTTGTGCCAGCCAGGTGAATGTGAAGCCAGTAACCTGATCTGCTGTTGACAGAACAGGGACAGGTGCTGCAGCCAAACTAATCCATACATGCATGCTCAACACAGGTCATCCATTAAGGCATATTGATTCAAAGCTTTAAAAGACTGCTCCTCAACAATCCCAGACCTGGGCTTACCTGTGCGGTTGCCATGATAATTGCAGTAATGTGAGATGACTTGCTCTGGAAAGAGAAAGGAATGTTCTCTGTTTATTCAGCTAATGCTGGAAACATTTTGTCACACAAGAGACTCAGGAAAATCATCAAGTCTGTATTTCACCAGGACAAAATTGAATAGCTGAGTAGTTTGTCATCAGAAGTGTTGGACACCCAGAGATATATTTAGCTTAACTCTTTTTTTTTTTTTACTGAAAAACATTCAAATGAAACTCAGGAAGGCTTGATGTCAGTGGTTTAGAGGGGGTACACTTGTGGTCTTATTTCCATAAATTGTATGACTATTTAAGATATTAGTGTTGTTAAAGATATATAAACCAGAACTCCCTTTGATTCAGTGCCTTTTATCAGACCCACTTCCATAAGGCTTCAAATGCCAAATAAAGGTTTACAGGCAGAGACCAGACATCTGCTGCTCTCTGATTGGTTGACAAGCTAGTCACAGTCTCACCTGTTATCCCCAGCCCAGTGCATGGTAAACACCCTCAGTCAGAGCTGTAGGGAGAAGGAGCCCATCTGGTCAGCAGCATTAACAACCAGCTCTTTAACAATGGCTTCCAGGAAAAGGAGAAGGGCACAACAGGCCATATCTGCCAATAAAAACAGGCTATGCATGACATTTAGCGCCTGATGCAGGGCTTAGGAGTAAGCAGGTTACCCACTGTCCGCACCAGCCCCTGGCAATAAAACCAAAGGCAATCTCACAAAGCAGGAGGACACTATTTAAAACCAGGTTTCAGCCTGTGATCTCATAATTTGTGAGTAAATATGCAAAGAGAGCATGTACATAAAAGACCTGGGGGGAATCTTTCAGAGTGTTTTCACATTTACGGCAACCAAACACAGTATTTTCTAAATTGCAAAAGACAACCTTTTATATCCATCCTTATGAGAAAGTACAAATTTGGCTACAGAAAAAGGCTTGTGATGGATTATATGTATTTGAGCATTATTGTTTTTTTTGTTTTTTGGGGGCTTGTGGAAATACAAAAGGCACATAATTGAGAAGAGAGTGTAAAAGACATCTTGGTGTAGAAGCTAAACAGTGGTAGGGGAAAATTGGGGGTGATTATTTGACAGAACAGTGCCATCTTGTGTTCAAAAAGTTCAAACCAGATAACCTCAAAGTCTAAAATCACACTGAAATAAAAAGAAGTGTGCTTGAAATTAGCTCTCATGCTTATCTTCCTGAGACTGAGGCTTTTGTAGTGTCCATTTTTCATTCTTCTGTCTATAAAAACTAAACTTGGTCTTTGTGCAGAAATTTATGTTTTTGGTCTAATTAGTTACCTAACAGTATTATTGTTCATTACTACACTTTTTTTTTCACTGAAATGGATGTAATGTTGTGAAATCACCAAAAGATGTTTTGAGCAGTGTCCCATGGGTCCCAATGTGGTTAAGAGGTAAAAGTTGTAGTTTTTTTTTAAATGTAGTATCATGGGTCTGAGAGGCAGAAATGTGATGTCCACTTATGTGTATGCTGGGAGGATAGAGCTGAAAGCTTTAAAACAACTTGCTTTAGCCTTAGCTGATCATTTATCTTTTTCAGCACACCAGTTAGAGCTCTCATAAGGGATTTTTTTTTTCAAAGAACTATTGTAGAAAAATAAAGATGGCATACAGAAAATAAATACAACAGCAAAGATCAGGAGTTACTCTGGCTGTTTGGTTACACATGTTGCTCAATGCTTATAACTGCCCCACCTTGCAAACAGAGATGCAGACAAAAGTCTCTGAATAGGATCTTGGGGATACAATGAGGAATGGGAAGACAGAAAGGTTGGGGATGGAGTTTGAACAGCAAGCAATGGGCTCTCTACAGCTGCTGGCACTAATGAGGATAATTACCAAAGTAATAACATTAGCCTATCTGAGGGAATGGAGGGGAAGGACAAGTGGTTGTGTTTGTGTGTGTGGGTGGGTATGCAAGCATGTGTGCGTGCATGTTGCTGCTGCCTGTGTATGTACATGCACGGCAAAGCGCGTGCCTTTCCTTCTATCTCACTTGCAGTCTCTCCCCCATTCCCTGAATCTCAATATCTCTTTGTTAGCTCACAATAATTGTATTTGGGCCTCATATCCGCCATATCAGATTCGAGTTTGTACAAGGTAATTAGCAGGGGAGGGGAAGCCTCCACACCAGGAGGACAAATGCCCCCATGACATCATTCTGGCTCCACTCATGAGGGGAAGCTTTTTTTTCCTCCCTCCTCTTCCACTTCATCTGTCTTGTCATTCATCTCTCAAATACGAGCACCGAATAGGGGCAAAAATGCACACTGGTAGGCAAAAGTTGATGACATTGAAAAGGAGGAGAGTTAGGATTAAGAAGGTAAAGAAATGAGGAGAAGGAGGGGAGGTAAAGGAGAAAAAAGGATAGAGAGTGATTTGAGAAGAGATGGAGGGCTGTGTTTTCACTGCAGGCCTGTAATCTCCAATCAGCTTTGACTAACAGACAGCAGGGGAAAGTTCCTTGGCGTTAATGCAGCTTTCCATTCAGAAGGAGCCAGTGTATCCAGCTGGGAGTCAGGGGATGAGGGGGGGATTAACCGGCACTCAGGTGGAGAGAGATGAAGAGAATCAGGCGGAGACCCTGCGTGGGTCACACCCTCTCTGCTTCCTCTATTACTCTTTTTCTCTCTCAGAGATTAGACGTACTGTACTCTACTTTCTTTCTTTTTTTCCAGGAGTGTGCCAGTGTTAAAGATTTTTTTTTATAACCGCCCAGTGCAAGATAACTAGACCTACATTGTTTATTCGTCTCAACATTCATAAGAGTGGTGATGAACCAGTGTGCAAGAGCACAGCCCAAGAGTACTAAAAACAGGAACAAAGCTCATGTGATATATAGAAAAAATAATTTAGTCTCATCTTTGCCTTCTCTGTAGCTACCCTAAACCTTTTGAGCTCCTCTTCCTCCAACAGCAGCAGCCGACCACAGTGCTGAGGGGGCAACTCAAGGCAAAAAGAGACTCACACTCATCAATACACAGAGTTGAGCTATGCTGTTGAACGTCTATCTTGTGCACAAAATCTGAAATTACAGATGAATAAACTTGAGTGCACACAGTTGACACAGTTACAAACTACAGTTGTTTGGTAACAAACAGTCACATGTTGTCCCTCCTCTGAGTTTTAAGTGTTTCCTTCTGTCTCTGTCCTCTTCTAAATGGCTGTGTTGTTGTTACTATTACTATGCACCCCTGCTGAGTTATTTCTCCATTTCATTTTCCTCCTTGAGATTTCCACATCAGTTCCAGATCTATTCATTGTGAAAATCAGCATTGACAGTAAGTAGAGAAGAAGACTTCACCTCTTGGGTCTCTGACTTGTCCCATTTTTGATTTGTCCTAGTTCCTGTCTGCCTTCTTGTCTTGGTGTCTCTGAGAGATGCAGGACTTTCAATGAAGTCCAGAAATTACACATTTAAATTAATCCTGTTAAATCTGTCCTTTGTAACACACACAGTAGAAACAAATACCCACAGGTAATAATCCTTTGTGTATTTATTATGCTTATAAAATACTGGGGTTTGTAGAATGAATCAACCAGGTTGGGTTTTTTTTTTTCCATCTTTCTTTCAAGAATGTAGGGGGAATAATAGGGAGGGGGATGTAGATCATTGTAATGAAATGCATTTTGGTGTGAATTTTTTTTGTTCCACCTGTCCAAAGTTTTTTACTTGTCCTGAACAGAATCTGTTATAAGGTCAGTAAACTGGCCTACACGCAGTCTCTCATATTTAATATCTCCTAAACAGATCTCCAGAAATCATTAGTCTGAAATTTTTCATTGAAAGAAAAATTAAAGAAATTCAGTTTTAGAAAACTTGAGATAAGTACTAACACAAAATGCAAAGGCATACTCGAAACGTCTGTTAATATGAGATCCGAATCTAAAACAGACGATTGAATACATGTTTGTTCACTTTAAGTAGCTATGCATCTTTTTTTTTAACCCTCATATTGACTTCAGATTTATTATGAATCCTCTGTTCTGACTGCTTATGAAGTACAAGGTGAAATTTTTTTCTCCAGATGTATTTTTGTTTCTCCATTTTAGTGAAGATAAATCACAAACATTTAACACTTTCTTATGGTATAGTAGACCTTATTTACTTTAAAGTATACCTCTTTTTTTAGGAGACAAAAACAGAAATTTTGAATTTTTTGCTCTCAGGTTATTATCAGAGACACATATGGTGATGTATCGTCACAGTCGGGTGTCAAAGCAGAGTATTGTTTCAAAATCAGTCCAATATTATCGATGGCAAGAAGTTGATATAAATTTATGTGGAAAATTCATAGCTAAAAAAACGGTCCTACCCAATTAAAACAGCCAAGCGTGGAATCTTCCATGTAATTTTAAAGCAACTCTACGACAGGACTCCAAGGTTAAGACAAACTAACTTTTGAAGTCGGGTAAGATTGACCCGATTGAAAACAGGAGGGATGATATAATGCAATAAATCATTTGTATTTTTGTTCTGGATCTGTTCTCTATGTAACGTGGCACTTCTACGTTTAATTGGACGCATGGACAATCGTCCCCTTGTGTGAGAGGAAAGGGGCGGGGTTTCTTGGGAGTACTGCCCGACGTCACAGCATGTGAAGCTCTGACGCACAACCGCAGAAAACTTCTAGGAAGTCAAGTTAGCGGAAATGTTCATTTTAATCAGATAAATACTTCAAAACATAACAGCAAACACAGATGATAGTCAGATACAAAAGACTTTTATATGGTGTATGTTACTTGATACGATATTTATCTAATTAATTGTTTCTTAAAAAAGGTCAAATGCCAAATTTGAATTGATTCTGTGTCGTTCTACTGATAAATTATCGCGTCTATGCTTTTATTTTGAAAGGCAAGCACAGGAAGTCACGCACTTGCGTCGAACTTTGTTTTTACTCCACGTTTAACAGGAAGTAAGAAGTCCAGGAAAAGACAAGAGAAACATGACAGAATGAATTGATAGGTAAACCTTTACTGTCTCCTTGTTTTCACTGATTTTCCCGAGTGGTTTTGCTGAAGGACCCCGGCTGGAAATATATTTTAACGTGGTTCGTCAACTAAGTAAGTCTTTTTTTCTGACATTCTCATTCAAACACGATAAGGTCTGTTTGGACTGTTGGTCATGGAAGTTTTACCTGGAGTTTTATTTGTTACAGAAATTTTTGAAGGCTACCAGTAAAATCCTTAAAGATGCAGTGACATTTCTAGTAACACATTTTGACATGTATTTTTGGTAGAGGAAAATCTAATCGAACTTTACATATTGATTTGTATTCTTTAATATGGTCTTTGAAGTCCAGGGACTGTATAAAAATATCTTCTTTTATTCTTGATATGAAAATCTAGGACACTGTTGTGGATATTACCCAAGTTTGATGTTATTCCAAGCAGTAAGTGATGAAATGGAGTCAAGCGAAGTTGTGCAATGTAGCTAATGTGTGGTGGTTTTGAATAAATTAAAACCATGCAGCTTTCCTAATTTCAAAAGTCTACTTCACAATAAATCACCCAATCGCTTGGGTTCTTCATAAAGCTATTTATAGCTCTAAAAGAAAACAGTAGTTGTCCCTGACTTTTGATCTTGCAGAGACTATGGTTGTTTTATGTGGTTGAACAGGTTAACACTTGAATCTGCTGACGTGCCACAAAATGGGTGGGCCACACACACACACACACACACACACCTGTCAGGCAGACTTAAGCCTTCAGATGCTCAGACAATAAGGATATCCTGTTTGTTCAGAGTACGTCTTGCTTGGCTTCAAGGGTTTTCACTTCTGCTTTATCTGGTTTCACATCATGCCAGCATTGTTTGAGACAACAGACCTTAGAATGAAGCATTAACTATTTGTGTGCTGTGTTCGACAGATCCAAGATGCCAGAGAAGGTGTTGGTCACTGGTGGAGCCGGCTACATTGGGAGTCACTGTGTGGTTGAGCTTATAGAAGCGGGTTACGAGCCTGTTGTTGTTGATAATTTCAGTAATGCTGTAAGAGGTAAGCCCCTGGACTGAAAAGATTTATCTTTCTACACAACTGAGTCTCTTGAGTGCAGCAATATTCATATCGAGTATGTCTGTGTTTGTGTGTGTGTGTTTGTGTGTGTGTACCCAACATTATGTCTTCCTGTGACTGGAGGAGAAGGTGATGTGCCAGAGAGCATACACAGGATAGCGAAGCTCCTGGATACTGAGATTGAGTTTCATGAATTGGATCTTTTGGACAAACCTGGCTTGGAAAAACTCTTCAAAAAGGTCAGAAAAGTTGCATCAGCTGTTTCACAAATCATTCAAAAGCCAGAACAATAAGTCTGTTAATTGATCAGAGGAACAACTAAGATATACATAAAGCAGTTGTCATCAAGTTAACAAATAATGAATATTTATAGGGGGACTTTCTTTTCAAATGAAATTATTTTAAGTTTAATGAGATTGTATTTTCTTTTACCTAAACTTCCACTACTGACCACCAAGTATTCTCATTAAACATAGGAAATTGTCAGTGAGACTCAAAGCAGTAATCCATCTTTGTGCACAGATATTGCATATTGTCTAAAGCATTGATGAACATTCATTTTTGATCATACCACTGACTGTATATCTCGCTCTTACAGCATTCCTTTTGTGCAGTGATGCACTTTGCTGGACTTAAGGCTGTTGGAGAATCAGTGGAGCAGCCTTTACGCTATTACAGAGTCAACCTCACCGCTTCCATGAACCTGCTTGAGGTCAGTGGTCTGCTTTACTTATGTGTCCTGGCATGCTCTGTGTTCCATGTCCCTAAACATTTCAGCCCTGACTCTGATCATTGTGTGCACTTTTTTTAAAGTTTGTATGCATGAGATTGTGTGTGTGACTGTGAGTATTAGTATAGTATTTACTGATTTAAGGTTAGGCCACTCTAACATTGCACTTTTAATAACTTTGAACGCCTGGTGCTCACCATGTCCATTGAAGTCAAAGGTTATGCAAACTCCTTAGGTGTTTGTGTGTATGTGGACTGCTATCTCACGTGCTACTGACCGTATGTGTGTGCTGTGTTTGTGTGCATCTGCATGTGTCCCAGGTGATGCAGGCTCACAAGGTGCACAATCTGGTCTTTAGCAGTTCAGCTACAGTGTACGGAGACCCTCAGCACCTTCCTATTGATGAGCAGCACGCTGTTGGTGGCTGCACTAACCCTTACGGCAAGACCAAGTACTTTATTGAGGAGATGATCAAGGACCACTGTAAAGCTGAGAAGGTATTGATGAAGACAAAGAAAACTATCCACAGACAAATACAACAAATACTATACATGTTTTCTAATTCTTGCCTCTTTGTGAGCAGGACTGGAATGCAGTGCTGCTGCGTTATTTCAACCCAATTGGAGCCCATTCATCTGGCCTGATAGGAGAGGACCCTCAGGGCATCCCCAACAACCTGCTGCCATATGTTGCCCAGGTATGCTATTTCTCTGCCAAAACCTCAGCTATATTAGAGCATGTAATGTGCATCCCACAGTGTGCTGTAGTTAGAGCTGGCAGAAGATTTGACATCATTTGTATTGTTTAATTAATCTGTCATGAAGGTTGCGATTGGGAGAAGACAGTGCCTTAGTGTATTTGGGAATGACTACGACACACCTGACGGCACAGGTAATTAGGAAACTTTTGACTGCATTGCACCAATAACATTGTTGATTGAAATATACTTTTGGGAAAGATTCGGAAACAGGTTCTCTCATTTTTTAGGTGTGAGAGATTATATCCATGTTGTGGATCTGGCAAAGGGACACATAGCAGCTCTGAAGAAACTGAAAGATGACTGTGGATGCAAGGTAAATTTAAAGAGAGGAGAAACTAAGGGGAGGTTTTGAACCCAATTTTTTTATTTAATGCAACTTCACCTTAGTATCTATGAGGTTGCCGGCATATGATTATCTCTGTCTGTAGGTTTACAACCTGGGAACAGGGAGGGGTTACTCAGTGCTCCAGATGGTGAAAGCCATGGAGAAGGCGTCAGGGAAACAGGTGAGTGACGACAGACAGCCCTACTAACAAGGTGAATTATTGTCGGGGTCAGGGATCATGTAATGCCTTGTAAGATAAATAACTTAAAGTAGTTACTGCACTTGTTGTGTTTTTCTGCCTTATTTCAATTGAAAAAGCTGTCCTCCAGTTTTCTTGTGAACCCAATTAAATTTGTCTTTTCATAGATCCCATACAAAGTTGCCCCACGAAGAGGGGGAGACATTGCATCCTGCTACGCTGACCCATGTCTAGCTGAGAAGGAGTTGGGCTGGAAGGCCAGTTTTGACCTGGAAAGGATGTGTAAGGACATGCTTAGAGAATATGTTGTTCATCAGCACCTTATTGTTAATCAAAAAGTGTGACATTTCTGATTCTCTATATGTACTCATTCATGTTTCTGTGTAGGTGAGGATCTATGGCGCTGGCAGTCCATGAACCCAACCGGTTTTTCAAATGGTTCGGCGTCATGATGAATTTCCAGCCTTGTGCTGTTGTTAAACCTTATGTTAAATTACCAGGCCAAAGGGAACCAAGAACTTCCTCATTTTTTTTCATTTTGCATTAAAACTTTCATGTTGACACTCACCTGAAGCTGGATCAAATGCTATGTTTTATTATGCCTAATTTTTCATTCTTTATTCTCAAATCAATTTACTGTAAAATTGTCTGTCTGGTTTTCTTTCCCTCTTTTTCTGATTAACATTTTTTCTTGTATGAATGTACTTATCTGTGGTCTATACAATAAATAATAAAATAATTTTCTTATTGTGGGTGTTGAAGCCTGTAATTTTACTTGAATGTAAAAGGCAAAGCTGTTTAGAAATAAATGTAGACTGTCCCACTTTTGAGCAAAAATGTCGTGATCTGGCTATGTGTGGGGTTAACCCACAACAACACGTGGGCAATCTGAGGGAAACAGTCACTTTTTTCTTATTTTGAGATTGCAGTAAATGCATTGTTGAGCGACAAAAAAAAACAGAAGTACCCATGGAAACATCAAAACAGGAAATCTACCACTGTGATCAAATCGCCAGAGGGGTTAAGTACCCACTAATTATTTTAGAAATGTTGGTTTCTATCAGGGCCGGGTCTTTGGTGTGTATTGTGTCCATGCACAGCGTGTAAGCGGTGCACTAGGGCTTTAAATGGCTCCTTGAACCCTCGGGCACCCAGTTAATAAACACCCACGTCAGCACAGTGCTTCAGTTGCTCTAACCGGGTTTCGGTCTTTAGGGCTGAACAGGAAGTGCCTGACTGTGGACCCTGGACACGAAAAAAGAGCAAAGAGAAAACATAAACCAAATAAAAAATGGATTTGGTGGCGGACTTAGGGGCGAGTAGGCTGTATCGGGCGCCGGGTGAATCGAGTCACCAGTGAGTATGGATGGATTTTGTAAGGTATATCACGGTATGGGGCGTAAGCGGGTCCTTCCGACACCTCACGCCTGGGAAAGAGTCGCTCGGTTTGGGCAGCAGGCAAATCCTCCCCGCTGCTCGCTGCGCTCCGGACCTCCGGCGGGAAGAGGGGGTGGTCGGGAGCATGAAAACGGGCGTGTTAGCACGTCTTATCCCGAGTGGGATTCAGTAGTCATTTAAATCAAAGCACGAGGCTCAGATGCTGTAGGTTTGTGTCTGTTTTTCTATTGTGTGCTGGCTGAAGCCTGAAGTGGGCGTCGCTCCAGGACAGACTGGGCTGCTCCGGTGCGCCGCTGCCCGCTTTTTCCTCGCTGGACTGCAGCACTCTAATGTCGTTTTACAGGTCGCTTGATGCCTGAATCATTGGAGGATAGCACGGTTGAGGAATTAGACTCGATTTCATGCGACACGGTGAGCACTTTGGAGGCATGCATGCGGGTGTGCACTGTGTGGGTTATCGGGCGCTGTGGAGCCTCTCAACCAGCTCCTCAAAAATCACAAATAAACGCGTGTGATCCACATCCGACATGATACTGGTGAAATGGGTTACTGTGAGATGAAGAAATAACCTACAAATGAGGTTGCGGCATATTTTACTCGCTGGATGACATGTCCTGCCATAGCAGTTTTATGTGCTCTCCTCCTATCAGCTTCATGTGTTTGTGACATCAGAGATTTCACGCGCGCCTCAGCTTCCCTCAAGGGATGATTACGGGGTTTTGTCACCCGATGCTCTCTGACTGGAGTCGGGTGTAGCCCATTAGAAGAGGATTTTGATTGAAGGGTCATCCAGCCAATCTTATGCAGAGTGGAGACCTGGAGGCGGACTGCCTGTGCAGATGGAGATGGGCCAGTGTAGAAACAAAGAGTTGATCATTAATAACATCAAAGAGCTGACAGGGCTGTCTCTCATTATGTGACCTGTGGTCAATATTTGAAGCTTCTATAGTGACTGTTTACTACGCTAATCTGACTCTTATAAGGTTAGATGTGCCATGAATCACCCTCCAGGGCCCATAAAATTCATAGCCAGTTAACTCAGTGCTATCAAATTGAAAGTGTCTCAGGGTCCATCATAAATGTCCAAAAGGTCTGCAACCCCTCATCTGTCATTTTCTTGCACTTGTTATTTTGCTGCTCCAGACACAGCAAATATGAGTCCTGTTATTGTTGTCTCCTGCAGGCAGCCTCAGAGGTGGTTCAACACAGCAGACATCACAGTGGCTCACCAAAGCAACCTGCTGAAGCAGCTAAACCAACAGCGCCGCCAAGAGCTTTTCTGTGACTGCAATGTGCTGGTGGAGGGCCAGCTCTTCAGGGCCCACCGCAACGTCTTGTTTGCCAGCAGTGGCTACTTCCGCATGTTGCTGTCCCAAGGGCCTGACGGGCTGTCCGACTCTGTCAATGCCACCTTTGATGTTTTCAGCCCTGAAACTTTCACTGTCATTTTGGATTTTATCTATTCTGGGCAGCTTGACCTCTCCAGTCACAATGTGATAGAGGTGATGTCTGCAGCGAGCTATTTGCAGATGAACAATGTCATCAACTACTGCAAGAACTTCATTAAATCCTCCTTGGACATCAGTGTGAAAGAAGACGATAGTGAACGCTGCCTTGGTTTATCTGAGACCTGCAGTTTCACCAGTGGAACAGGAGAAGAGACGGCAGAGCAGCAGCAGGGCGCCTGCTCTGTGAGCCCCCCACCAGCACTCTGGACCCGGGACAACTCTAGATCCCAGTCTGGCTTTATGGGGAAAGAGTCCGACCAAGAGACAATGGTCTCAGCTCCAAAGACTAACTCGAATAGCCCCACCGATGAGCTCAACACAGAGGCAGATGATCTGCAGGACCCTGAGGATCCTCTTTACACTTTGCCTGGGTCAGAGCGCAGGCGTGGAAGAGCCAAGAGGAGAACGCCATATGGCACCCGCTCAAACCAACCTGAAGACTTGGCCATTCAGGAGGCAAGGACACAAAAAGCTGAAAAGGCAGAAGAGTTATATGCTACCCTGCCATCCATTGTGGGTGTTATTGGTCGCTTTAACAAAGGTAAGACAAACTACGCTTGAACATAAAAGAATGGAAAAGTCATCATTCCTATTAGTGATGAGTGATACCGCAAATCAAACTGATACCAAGTAAATATAGACCTAATATTGCAGATAGTAATACCGATAACAATGTAGATACTTAAGGAAATAAGTTTTTCAAAATCAATCAAGAATAACACACAAACACTGAAACTGCTATATTGGCTTTTAATGTATCATTTTGCTAGAATGACTTGAAAATCCTGGTAGATTAACTATGAAGGAAACATAATATTTAGGAACTCAGCAATCAACTGATATCAATCGGTATCAATCTCAACACGCAAGTATTGATCAAGGCTGACACCAATACTGGTATCAATATATTCATATTTTAGAATGATCTACGGACCACTAATTCCTATACCTTCAGAGTAGGAGAAGACAATAGACTAATTGATTGGCAGCAAACTGTAGCCTTCACACAAAGCCAGAAATAGTAACAAATAGGGAAGAAACAGAGAAGTCGAAGCACTAAATATTTTCTCTTTCTTTTTTCAGACTCCAATCCCACCATGCGCTTTAAATGTCCCTTCTGCACACACACGGTGAAGAGAAAAGCAGACCTGAAGCGGCATTTGCGCTGTCACACTGGGGAGAGGCCATACCCCTGTCAGGCCTGCAACAAACGCTTTACTCGCCTAGAGCATCTTCGTAGCCATTTTGAAACAGTAAGTAAAGAAACAGGAGATCAAAGCTTGTATGAAGTCCCAGCCTTTAACATTGGTTTATGAGCTTCAGAGAATTATCATCAGTCATTGGAAATTTATAATCTAGACTTAATCAAAGGGTTAAATAAATACTTTTTTTTCCAAGTGTTATAATCAAACGTATCATTTTTAATGTTGTTGTTGTGTCATACTTTTCCATAGATCCATCAAGCCAGGAAGCTGGTATGCAGGAAGTGTAAGTGTCAGGTGACAGAGGAGACGGGTCATGTGGTGTGTGAGGGCACACGACGCTATCGCATATGCACTGAATGCATCCAGGAAGTGGGTTGTGATGAGATGCCCCTGGACAGTCTAGAGGGCACAAATGAAGAGCCAGCCCTGTTGCTGGGGGTGGATGGAGAGGAGGAGGGGGACACTAAGGGCAGCTGGATGGTAACTGATGATGATGACCTCGCTGAAGACTCGGGGGCTGACCTCATCATCCAACAAGTGGATGACAGCGACGAAGAGTTGCAATGAAATGAAACCAAAGTGTGCAGTACGTGACAGGAATATTAAGTGTGTGCTCACTAAAGCCATGCAAGATAATTTATGCATAAAAAACTGTATGTGAGCAGCTGTTGTAAATAAGAAATTTATGTTATATCTGTTATCAGTTAATGAATCTGTCTTTCAGAAACAGTTGTGCCCTCTGTGATAAAACTGTTAAGCTTCATGAGAATATGCAGTATTCAAAGCATGAATAGTCAGTGTTTTCTTTTGCTTATATTATAATTAAATATGCTCAGTCTTTCAAAGAGGTTTTTGTGTATGCATGGAAAATTGCCTTTGCTACTTTTGGGGAATGTTTGGTTCAAACTACACAACATTAAAGCTGACAAAATGACAGGAAAAAGAAATTTACTTCTTTCCCTCTCTTCACCCCTATGAAGAGGAAGTCAAGAGTAGACTGTATATTTTAGTGTGTAATGTTTCTGTACTTTTTTAAGATTATGCTTTATTATGATATGCACTATAATATGGAAGAAAATGTAATTTATTTGTTTGCTTTTTTTTTCTTTTCTTTTTTTTTAACTTTTTGACACATTAAATATATTTTTATATGTTTCTTTGCCTTGTCTTTTCATCCACCTTTTTTTAATTAAATGCCAACTGGAAAAAAAAAAGAAATAAAAGAAAAGAAGTGCAAAAATATTTCAAAGTACACTTGCATCTCACAAAATTTTAGCTTCAAACTGAAATTCAAGCCTTTGATGTTACATTAAGCTACTTCTTAGGTTGTGTTAATTTTAACCCTTTAAGCACCAAAGTTGCAAAATTGCGACAAGCAACACTGCTGACTTCAACAAGCCATAGCTGCAAGTATAACGCTTTTTTCTTTGTTCAAGACAACTTTTTATCAGATACAACGCAATGAGATAATGTGTTTATCAACAGTTCCACTATTGTTTAAAATGTGATGAGTAAACATTGTACTGTAGTTTAGTAGTCAGCTACATTTAGCGCTTTTCACAACCCATATCTGTTACATGTAACTTTAGTGACTCCTGGTAATGTCCTACCAGTGCTCATCTGCCAAACAGAGCAAATGTAATCTTGCTTTTTGTTTCGCTGATAGAAACTCGATTTTGAGCAGATTACTCCAGTGTGACTGCTGCATGTGGGTTGGAATGAATATTATCACAAATAGTTTAGCTTGTGTTTCAGCCTTTAGCCTGTGCTCTATCACTCTTCTGTCCAATTTTCTCCTGCTCTTCTGTCCCTTTTCTGCCACACAATCCAGCTCCTGTTTGTACTATTATGACTAAATAAATCACACACACACAAAAAAAAAAATCATTTTCAGTGAAGAAAAACAGGCTCTCCTCTCACGTGGCATTATCACAGAGACTCCTACACGCTGTAAATCAACCTGGTCCAGTCTGACACGATCAGGAAGCTAGAAATGAGCATTTAGGAATAACCTATTTCAGCACTGACAATCTCACTGTAAATTAAGGATCATGATCAGGCAAAAATCTAGATATCAGACGTTTTCAAAATCACTTAAAAAGTCCTCACAGTCCCTGATAACACCTTGCAACCTTACATATTTCCCACCAATAGATGGCACCTTCACCTTCTTGGTGCCTTGAAAGTCCGCAGAACAAAGTGACGTCACTCCTGAGGCTGGACCATCATGGCGGCCGTCATGAGGCTTGTCAACAGAAGCACTTTCAGTGCAGCAATGGGTCAACACTACTTGGCGTTCAGCTCCGCAGCAAAGGTACAAACAGTGAGTTTTTGTTGTGCTTCTTGTCTTCCCTCTTGTCGTGTAACTTAGATTTAGCCTGAAGTCTTTGGAGCAAAGCTTGACATGTATTTGTGAGTGTCTACAGCGACTCTCTGAGCCAGATACAGTTACATAACAGAGGAGTTCATAGTTAACCTAGTTAGTGACACATATTAAAAACGATTCTATAATTTAACCTGTAATATATATAATACCAAATAAACATGTATCTAACGTGCTTTTGTGTGCTCACAGGCTGGTATAAGACCAGGTCAAGCTCTCCCTGAGAAGGTGAAAATAGTTGAAGTGGGACCTCGAGATGGTCTTCAAAATGAAAAGGTAATAGTGCCATCAGTTCATTCACTGCACAAACTCTTTACAGCCTTGGCATGTCCAAACTATTTCACATTTGTCTTAAACAGCTTAATTTAGATATTGTTGAAAGAGAACAGGTGCATTGTCAGTGGTATCCTATCGTCTCATGGTGTTTTTCTGCTTTTCCTCTCAGACCATCGTACCAACAGAGACAAAAATTAATCTGATTGACATGCTGTCAGCGTCAGGGTTGCCAGTTATTGAGGCCACCAGCTTCGTATCTCCAAAATGGGTCCCACAGGTGAGCGATTGATATGGAATGTGCTGACACACCCACAGAGAGCAGCACAGAAACTACAACTTGTAGGAATGAAATCAGAATGTTTGTGACATTATTATTGTTTTTTTCCTAACACCGATGTCTGAATGTTAGATGGCTGACCAAGTGGAGGTGATGAAGGGGATCTGTCGGAAACCTGGGGTGTCTTACCCTGTCCTCACTCCGAACCTCAAAGGTTTCCAGGCTGCTGTACGTGTCAGAAACATACTGCACATTCAGCTTTTTGTTCTGGCACTGTAGCCAAAGTTTCCAAGAAAATCTCCTGTCTTTTCTCTTACAGGTAAAAGCTGGTGCATCAGAGGTTGCCATATTTGGTGCTGCATCTGAGCTGTTTAGTAAGAAGAATATAAACTGCTCAGTGGATGAGAGTTTACAGCGCTTCGAGGAGGTTATGAAAGCAGCGAAAGAGGCTGGTGTGCCAGTTCGAGGGTAGGATAACAAGGTTTCTTCACTATCAACAAAACATTAAATCATTTGGATTGCAGTGTTTTATTTTTGTTTCTGCTTAGTTTGATCTGTTTCTTTGTCTCAACAGCTATGTGTCATGTGTTCTTGGATGTCCATATGAAGGCAAAGTGGCACCTGAAAAAGTTGCTCATGTGAGTTCCTGTATTAGCACAAAGATAGCCAAAAGTAGAAAAAAGAAATAGCAATATTAACAATAATTAACACAACCATCACCGACTTTTCATGCAAGAATCTTTGTCTCCTATCTTGCAGGTAGCGAAGCGTCTTTACTCCATGGGCTGCTATGAGATCTCTCTTGGTGACACTATTGGAGTGGGGACTCCAGGCAGCATGTCTGAAATGCTGGAAGCTGTGTGCAAAGATGTACCAGTCAACGCCTTAGCAGTACACTGCCATGACACTTATGGTCAGGCCCTGGCTAATATCCTGGTAGCCTTACAGGTCAGTCTTGGTCATGAGTTTTATGCCACTCTAAAAATATAAGTTCAGGTGGTCTATTAAAAGTGCAGTATAAGCGTTTAATTTTAAGATAAGTATTTATTTTGTTTTGCAGAAAGGAATCAGTGTGGTAGACTCTTCTGTAGCTGGACTTGGCGGATGTCCCTACGCTCAGGGGGCATCTGGAAATGTTGCTACTGAAGATGTTGTCTATATGCTGCATGGACTTGGGATTCAAACAGTAAATACCTTTCTCTGTCATTATAACTCATTTATGAAGAGTTAGTTTCTTCTGTTCCCCACTTTGACCTCCCAACTCTTTGCATTATTCTCAGGGCGTTGACCTGCCAAAGCTGATGGATGCTGGAGCTTTCATCTGTCGCACCCTCAACAGAAAGACCAACTCTAAAGTGGCACAGGCTACCTGTAAACTGTAAAAAAAGAAAAAAAAGAGCCACACCACACAGAGTCAACAACCATTACCTGTGTGTGTGAACTTAACTTTAACAAATGGATGGTACACACCATTAGCCCTGGTTAGTATACAATATCTGATCAGATATTTAAGATATATCTACAAAAAATGACAGCTCAAAGTGCCTTATGTTAAGTCACTCGAACTCTTAACAGCCTTCCTGTCACAAGCCATGCCTTCACCTGTCTCTTTAAAGTGTGTTTGCATTATTTCTGAGGACTGGGAGAAGCCAAATGGGAGCACAGGCTTTGTTTATAATAAGCTCAAATATAAAAATGTCCTTGAGGAAGATAAACTCACTGTTAATGTCACACAGAGACAGAAGTATTGTTTTGGTTTCTGTCATCCTTAATATGCAGAGGTGACTGTTTTTAAATAAATTATCCGAAGAGGCAAAGGGAGCAAGTTCGGAAACTATCAGCCTGCATGAACTCTGGGCATTTCATTGTCGTGTGAAAAATGCTGATGTGAAGAATTCCACTTATCTCAAAATAGTTTCTATAAATTTTAGTTTTACTCCTGTTTATTTAATTCAAATTCCCTGTCTTGAAATTTAGATGTACATATTTAACAAGATTGTAAGTTTTTGAATAAATATATTAAAAAGACATCACTGATGTACATTTTTAAGTGTTGATATTCATTTAATATCTGCTCAGTTGCTGTGCGTTTGAACTGATGTTATGTTTTCTTAAACATATAAAGTTAACTCCATGGACCGTTCATTCATCAACAAGGATGTCAACTTCGAGAAAAGTCAATGAGCTTATTCTGTTAAAAAATTAATGACACATACCCCCCACCTCAGCACAGACTTCTACGACCACATTTATTCTGTACTGAAGTCATGTTACATGAAAACAACCATGTCAAAAGCAAACAGGATTTCACCAACATTAGAAGCAGACATGAAGAGGATTACTGTGAATCTGTACTAGATTGAATTCAATCTCAGATCATGCTTTTTCAAATTCAACATATTATTTCAACTTCAATTTCTAGCGGCACAAGTTTCAGCCTATATGTATCTCTTAGTCTGGTTTGAAACATGCAACCACAATGTCACTTTGCTTAATTTTTTTCTCGAAAACAAGAAGGGCACCCACATAAGGTCAATGCTGAAAAGGTTCACAGTTTGTGAGTTCTGTACTGAAGAATATTCTACCAAAGCTGACTGGATGGGAAATATGAGAAACGGTGCAAAAGCAACATCAGCTCAGAGGACTGTTCAGAAAAGACAATGTAAGACCTTAAAAAGAGTCTTAAAAGGAGTGGACTAAGGAATTAAGAGACACAGTTCACAGATACTGGGCACTGTCACAGTAGGTATATCAAGTCAACCCTGAATTAGAGAAAAAATAATAATAATCAGGGGTTCCCTCAAGTAGAAAAAGGACTGGGCTGTTACTTAATGGTCCAAAGTCCCCTTTTCAGGCAAAAATTCATTTCACATTTCAGTCAAAGAGAAATTAAGATCCAAGGGTCTGAAATATATGTGTAAAGAGAATAATGTGCTTGTTGACCAGAAAACCAATATGTTTCATGTCATGAGGTATAAATCCAGAATTACTGAAGTAAAGCCATAAAACATTAAATAGTTTACTTGAAGTATAATGTAAAAATATTATGTAACATAGTTTTCTTTACTAAACTGTGAGAATTTTTTTTTTTCATGATATTCTTCTTTATTTCCGAGATCCATCTGTATGTTATGAGTTTTACACTTTGGATGTATGATTCTTTTTTTCTTATCAAAGTTACCATTGAAGCATAACTATACTTTAGAATATCGATTACAGGAACATATTTAAGTATGTCATGGAAATAAATCTGAATAAACAGAAAACTGTTTTCTTTGCCGCACCTCATGAAAACTTGATTGACAAGTCCAGCAGGCGGACTGAGATTCTTCGCGCAAGCTTCCACAACACTTTGAAACACACATCGTATGCAACAGAGGTAGGGAAAAAACATGTCATTATGAGTCATTTAAATGGGTAAATGCTAATAGACTTGCTGTGCTGATGTGTAGTAATGAGTCAGCAGCATCAGGAAAAATCCACTCCTTTGACACAGGGAATGATAGGACATTACATGGGAGAAAAAAAGGGGGGTCAATTATGCAATTGTATTTCAGTCTCTGTGATATATCTTGAGGTTATTCTCCCTAGATATTTGTGTAGCTACATCTAAAAATCTCTTATGAAAAGCATTGTAATCCAGGATTAATCAGACCTTATTTGTAAACAGCAAACAGAAACTATGTATTTAATTAATTTAATTTATTTAAGTTCATAAAAATGACTTTATTAACAACAAGTGCAGAGAGATTATTTTACATTTAATGTCAGCAAAGAACAGTCAGGGCCCGGTATGATTTTGAAACAGTTCAATGAGCCATCTGTATGTCCAGCCTCCCCCTTTCTTCACTGCGCTCTGGCTCATAACTCAGAATGGAGCAGCAGCATTCCTCACCTTATTTAAATCAACAGTGGTCTTGGATGAGGCAAGTTTGTGTACAAGCATGTCAAAACACAGACACTCTATGAACAACTTGTGGCTGTGCAGCATAAGAGCAAGCAAATGCCCACCAAGGCTTTACAGAAAGAAATATACCAGTGATCAATGAATTTTGTTAATGTAATAAATCTGAACTGTGTGAGTAAAAGAAGGAAAGAGCTTAGTTTTTGGTCAGTTTGCAACCTTTCAAGTACAACTCAGCCATAACTATATGGCTCTTGAGTATGTCTGCACTATCCTGCAGGATACATTTCCAATCTTATCATCATCTCTTTAGTACAGCAGGTAATAAAGATGAAGCTTTGGTGTCAGATGAGTTAAATAAAAGAGATCACTGAAATGTGTATCCAGCTCTGACTGACAACAGAGCACCCTGACACACCACTGTCGATCCTGGCAGTGTGGGTGAATACCTCTGCCAGGTGTGTCCTGTCTTCTTGTGTTCAGTGTTTCCTTTTCTTCCCCTCCCATGTTAAACCTCCTATCACAAGAAAGACAGAGAAACCATACAGGAATGTTCGAATGTGGTAGAAGTGGTGAAACTGAAAAGCCACACAGACCTTTATTATATTCAAAAAAGAAACCCTCATATCGTTAACACATCAATTTAGGCTCTAGTTGACTTGTAAATATTGTGGATGTTGACTTGGAAACTGAAGTTCATTAGCTCAAAAAGAGTCTTAGATCCAGACACAGAGGCCCACAGGATAAACCCTGATGACTCAACTTCCAGGGTCTGACACACACAGTGTAGTTTGGCTCAGAGTTCTGAGTCTGCTTTCTGAGATTCGTCATGGGGTTCTCACCCAGAGACGATGTATCTCCTGCTTTCCAGAACACTTTGTTTTCAATCATGAAGTAGAGGACAGGTTTGGAGCGGAGGCCCGAATCTTCTCTTCCAGTCTGAGTCCAGCAGGCCTGTATAAATGCAGCTTGGATGCAGTTTTAAAGGATGGGGGCTTGTCTTTCAAATCCGTCCTGGACATATCCAGGTTGCAGTTGTTAAAAGGGTCATCGTTGTAGTTGTCATGTGGCACAGCCATGTTGCGGTTGCGCCTCCTGACCTTGTTTGCACATCTCACGACTCGTTTGGAGATGAGGTAAATAATCTCGCAGATGTTCAGGACGATACACAGAGCCGAGGCTCCGACCATGAAGTAGGTGAAGACCTTTTTTTCAGTTGGATGGCCGATGTAACAGTCCACCTGGTTTGGACAGGGCGCTACCTCACACTTGACCAGCCTTGGCAGGTAGAAGCTGTCGTAGACATGGTGGAGGATGTAGAGAAAGGACACTTCAATGCCCGTCTTTACAAAGAGGCTGACCAGATAGGTCCACCACAGGCCGCCATGTTTTTTGCCTGTGTTGTTGTACAGTTTGCTGTTGTCACCATGCTTGGCTCTATACTTGCGCTCACGGTCATCACGGTATGCCACATGCATGACCACCATGAAGGATGGACATGTGACAAAGATGAGCTGGAGGGCCCACAAACGGATGTGGGAGATGGGGAAGAAGTGGTCATAGCAGACGTTTGCACAGCCAGGCTGCTTGGTGTTACAGTCAAAGTCTTTCTGCTCATCACCCCAAACTCGCTCTGCTGCCACCACGTACACCATCACTCTGAACACGAACACGACAGACAGCCATACTCGCCCAAACGCTGTGGAGTATTTGTTCACCCCGCTGAGCAGGGCTTGGAAGGTCTTCCAGTCCATAGCGTTGGCTGGGGGTCAGACTCTTTACTCTGGAGTTCCTCTCTTCTTGGCGGTAGTTTTTCCTCAGACCTGGACAAGTCAGAATGAAGTATGATTAAAAAAAAACTTATCTGAGGTACGTCCAGCCTTTTCACATCAGCAGTAGCCAGATATTTCAGGTTTAATTTCATGCAAAGGTACTTTGTGCTGATCTTGGCAGCATTACCACTTAGTAAACCACTACAACAACGCAGCTATGAGTAGGCCTGGAGCTACAGTGATAGTTAGGGAAACAAGTTTGACCAACGTTTTAACACACCCAAAGTCTCTATTTGTCATAAAAAGTAGCATAGGTGTTTAACAAGTTTTATATACACATTTATTAACATTTCAATGTAAAGAGACCCAGCTACGGTCTGGTTATAGTTGACGTTTGCCTGAACTATTGTGCCTTTTACGCATAGACCAAGTGCGCAATTTGGACTTACTTTCTAATTACCTTTTTCTTTTAACCTACGCGTGTCGGACAGTACTCAGAGGAAAAATCCCTTCGTGGACTGACTTAAAAAGATTAACAGACTGATACATTTGAAAACATTGATCAAAGACTGACTCGAACGCGGACTTCACGACGCTTCCCTCAACTGATGTGCTGAATAACCAAAGACGCATTTTTTCACTTACCGATTGAAGTATTAGTCCATTCTTGTTGTGAAACACTCACGTTTGACACTTTCAGCCACTTTCTTACTACTCTTTTTGACTTTTCACTCCTTCAACGCACAGATTTGGATCCAGACGACAGGTAAAGGAGCGCGGTGTTGGGAAATGCGCCTGTGGGTGGGGTTAAGACAGAAAGAATAGGGCTGCCCCAGATGTTCCTCTCTCTCCCTCTCTCTCTCTCTCTCTTTTCCTCCCTCCTTCTCTGCCCCCTCTCTCCCACTCACACTCCAGTGTTAGATGGCACATCAAATATTTTTGCATAACAGTTATTTCATTTCTTATGGGCCGTGTCCTGGTGCTTTGGACGGGATTTGAGATGAGGCTGTGCACATGAACAATAATGTGAGGAACCAATCACTGCCTCGGTGGTTTGAGGTCACATATGGTTTTATTCTTTTATTGGCAACATGAGTACAACATGCAAAACAATCATAAAACAAAAAAAATCTGAATGGTTTGTGAATAAATGACAAACATGCACACAGAGAGGTCAAACTATTGTAAGAGTCATGTCACAAAGGGATTCATGAGGCAAAACATCAAACCAGGATTTACTGTAATGATCAAAGAGTGGGAGACAACTGATTCAGACTCATTTTTTGGGCACCAAGTTTCCAGGAAGGGCTGTCGCCTTGTCTCAACAAGTTTCTGAGCACTCATATACGTAAGCAGACACACCCTGAGGTGAAAGCATTTTTTTGTTGTTGGGTAGTCTGTTTTTGTTGCACGTTTCCTGGGACTTTCTGAGTGTGTGGATGGTGGAGTGGGGCCAGAGTCAGGAGATCTTAGTTCCTTGTTTTTACAGTGTGAGTGAGCAGACTGAGTATAAGTGTTGGTATGTGACAAAACAAAACAATTGCCCCCTTCCATTTTACTGCTCTTTTATTTTTCCCTTTTCATACAAAACGCCAGATCGTACGTGTGTATTGTGTTTCCTTCATTCTTTTTACAGCTAAGCTCTACTCAGATAACACGCTCACATTCATAGACTTTCAATGCTTTTAAGCTCATCCTCATTGTCACAAACTGCACCACTGGTCGGAAGGGAAAATACTTTCATTTTTTTTTTTTTTCATTCATTAGCAGTGTTTGAGGATGAATACGCTTCAAATATCACATAACAACACAGTCAAAAGTCTATGGCACAGCCTGCCAGTTCTTGTAGGCTGAGTATTCAAGGCCCCAGAGATCACAAGAAAAAGGATCATATACATGTACAGTCGTGTCAGGCCAAGTCAAGTCATGCTCTTTTTTGGCATTGTTCAACACTGTCGCTTGTGCCAATAGGCTTGTTTATTACAAGACTGAAACCACATCATCTCCAAACCAAGCCCAGAGTGCTTACAAAGTTGAGGAAGAATTCATCAGGTTTGTTTCTTTGAATCAGTGAAAACAACCCAGTGAAAAAAAACCCTGTGATTTTTCACATTTGTTATTCTAGCATGTTCTATGTCATTATGACAAAATATTCTTGAAGTTGTTATGATAACACTTAATTATAAGTTGACATCATCTTAACTACAAAATAAACTTAAACTTGAAATTTTATGTTCAAATAAATCAGGAATGCATGTCGACTTGACAATCACCTCGGCCCCTCCAAACTATTCAGTAAAGCTACAGCTTTCAAGTTATACCCAAAATGCCTTTGTGAGTTACACTGTGAGTCAGGGGGTCCACAGTGGATATGAGACCCTGCTGTACATGAGAAACATTTGGATGTAGCATGGGCCGTCTTAACTCTATGGCTCAGACAGGCAGACAGAATGTGTGTTATATAGTGCTGAGCATAGATTGTTGGCTGAAATCAACGGTTTACAAAACTGATGACTTTAAATGAGATGAAACAGATATAGATCATTTCAAACAACGAACTGAAGAAGCTAAGTTAACTAACACGTCCAAATCAACCAAACTAGGTCAAAGGTTGACACAAGACATTTTATTTATCAAGATGACCTCTATTGGTCTTGGCACAGTAATATTTATTCTTTGACCTAATGTAAAATTTTTAGGCAGCCTTTTCCATCATATATTTACGTTGAACTAACAAGTTGCATTTAACAGGACAGTGAAAAATATGTAGTTCACAGAAATGTCTATTTTAAGATGAAAAACAGAAAAGCTGAGTTTTACTTTCACTTCATAAAAATTTGGGAAAAGTGAGATGTGAAACTAAGATACTGACAACAATTGAGTCTGGCACCAGGATAAAACATATCATTTAGCCGACATCCTGTTCAAACTTTGTACAAATTTACCTTGCTGCTGACTAACTCTGAGAGTGTACAGTAACATGCTACAGTGATATTGCAGAGTACACTTTAAATAAAACACTTCCCTTCAAAGTATCACAGCTGAAAGCTAAAACTCTCAGAAGATTACGGGAAGTGTCAAATACAGCTGTGCTTTTCAAGAAAGTCATCTAAAGCTTGAACACGTGAACACATCTGCAATACCAGCAGCATCAAGGGCACTTCAGTGCACAAGAGCTGAGTTCAAGAGGGGGAGGGGAGGAAGAGTTTCTTCTTGGCTCCAGATGAAGAACTGGTCCAGGCAGTTTGAGGGACACACCTGGAGGAATGCACTGTGTGACTCAACCTCTGCCAGCTGCAAGTTTCAACAAGATGGACCAACACAACAGGGTAAACAAACTGCTTTTCACTGCTAATGCTGTGACAGGAAGGAAAGGTACCAGAGAGTAGAGAAAGCAAGGACGAAGAGAGAAAAACGATCCCAGAAGGGCTGGGAGGGTCTTGAAATGGGAGTGATTGTTGGCTCTTATTGAGAACCACCCATACAGGCTGGGCAAACACAAAAAGAACAAAGAGACGGGCACAGTCTGAAAGTTACTTATATGATCAGAATCTGTAGATGTTAAACTTTGTATTTCACAATTTAGCACTTCAGAGCTTAGAGGTGGACATGACTCTCCCCAACACAGATTAAACAAGACAAACTAATAAAAAAAATCATGCCTTCTTTTACAGGTTCAAAATCAAGTTTACGCCAAAGGAAATATTCTTCTGCTTTCCCTACATATTTTGGGTCATGGTGTCTCATCAGATAACTTTGTTTTATCTGCTGAGGATTCAGATATTTATCTACAACAAATGTGTTGCCAACCTGTTATGCCCTGAGCTTGTTGCAGCTTGTCCTTCCTGAAACTCTGGCTGTGTTACTCAAGACAATCTACAGACTACATTTGTCATTAAAACCGTCTCCAAAAGTAAACTTGAATGGATCCAATGTGTCCTGTTAACTGAAGTGTCAACAGATTGTCCTCTCACTGTTTGTGGAAAATGATTCTGCTGTTTCTAAAATGTCATCCCTCATGGCTTTGAGTAGGAGGAACAAAATTCATTTTCCTTTGTCTGGAGGTGGCAATCGGTGTGAAACTTTCAGTGCTGGATACGCCAAAGAGTGAACCGGAAGTATCTGCCCGTATCCATACCACTGAGAGATTAACATGCTGTTTTATTCTCACTACATCTTGACTATCAGATGTTTTAGTGTAAACACAGCAATCATCCTTTCACATACTACATGGACGGACAAATTCCAGTATTGGGTGGGTCCAAACCCGTCAGCACGCATGAATCAAGCTAAGGAGTAAGTGGCTCCTCCTCTGCCCTCTTTAAAGTACTAATCAACCCAAACAATGTGGGTGCTAGCAACGGAGCAATTCGTGTGCAAACCTGGAAAGAGGTCTTTATGAAACACATGAAGTAAAAAAGTCTACGATCTTTGTTAAATCACTGAACTTCCCTCCCCTCTTGCGTAAAGCTTTCCTATGTGCAGTTCCTGTACATATCCTGGATTAAATGACATTCAGTGCTGTGTTAAGACCTTCATGAACTCTGAATTCTTACTCGAAGTAAAGAAAACATTCTTATTTTCAAAACATAGAAATGGTCTTTAATGAAAAATATGAACATTATGCAACTGTCTGTATTGAAGCTCTCAGTATGGACATCCTGGAATCATTAAATCTGTTTACACCACAACATTTCAACTTCATTGCGCTCCTCTGTTTGCTTACAGGACACAGATTGTAACATTTAAACAGTCACATGCACACTAGCACAGTCTCTTAAACGTTTTGATAAATTATGTATAGGAAACTCATGACAGTCTGATATGAACATTGGTGCAGGGAGCAGGGAGAGTGCAGTTTAGACAAAAGGTCTGGAAGCTGGGCTGTGAGCAGAGGGAAAATCTTACACAGAAAACCACATGTGTTTGTAAAACCCCAGTCTCTAGGCCTCAGGATGACTCATGTAATTGCTATCAGGGCTAAATTCAAAACGGCACCTCAAAAGCTTGCATTTTTCACCCTCTTTGCATGAGCTAACAATCTTTTTCCTTAAAAATCTCCTCTGACACACTGGGCACACATTTTGTTGTCATGAATTACAGATAGTCTGACAGTGGAACCAGAAACAGTAAGGTGCAACTCTAACTGGAGTTCAGTCTCTGGTCAGAAAACTGTTTTCTGTCAAGTCTTTGAAAGAAGTGCCTGCAGACTGAGGTAAGGCACGCTTCCACATTCATGTCTCTGAGTCTTTTTCTCACTTTCTTCAAGATATGGCTACACTGTATGAAGGAGCAGGTGTTTGAGGTGTGTTTTTTGCAAGCTTGTTCGACTCCATTAAGCTGCTTCCACTGGACAGCGTGTTGGTCATGACGTGGCGCGGATGGCGGACACCTGAAAGACATTCACGGCAGCGTTTGCCTATCAGGTAAACGATTTCGAAAATGGAGAGGAGGATGCAGACCAGGCTTGTGACCACCATGAAGAGGGTGAAGATTCTTTTCTCAGTTGGGCGAGCGATGAAGCAGTCCACCTTGTTCGGACAGGGCTTTTGTTCACACTTAATGAGTGAGGGGAAGTCGTAACCCTCATAGATGTGGTAGAGGAGGTAGACAAAGGTGGCATCCACAGCTATCTTGAAGACCAAAGTGAGGACGTAGGTCCACCAAAGACCTCCTCGCTTCTTGCCGGTGTTTTGGTAAAGACGCCGGCAGTTCTCGCCATACTTGAGTCGGTTTTTCTTTTCCCTGTCTTCCCTGTAGGCCACGTGCATCACCACTAGGAGAGACGGGCAGGTGACAAAGATGAGCTGCAGGGCCCACAGTCGGACATGGGACACGGGGAAGAAGTGGTCATAGCACACGTTGTGGCACCCTGGCTGAGCCGTGTTGCATTTGAAGTCCTTTTGTTCATCACCCCATACCTTCTCTGCTGCCACTACAAACACCATCACCCTGAAGAGGAACACGATTGAAAGCCACACTCGGCCGAAAGCGGTGGAGTACTTATTCACCCCACTGAGGAGGCCCTGGAGGAATGCCCAGTTCATGACGAGGTTTGTTCAGTCTGTCTTCTCTTCCTGCTGATGGAAGACAGAGGAAGCACTTCTGAGCTGAAACTGCACTCAGAACTCGGAGAAGTGTCACTCTAAGATAGAAAAGAACAAAGTCACAAAGCAGTTCGAGCACAGGATAAAAGACAAGAGGGAAACAAAGTAAACTCAGATTTGATTGTCATGAGCTGTGTGGAAACATGATCCAGGTTTTAAAAAAAAGAGGCATAGAAAGCGGCGAAAATTGTTTTAAACTTATACGAAATAAAAACTCAGCCACGAAACTGACATGTAAAAGTCCGTCGCTGTCCTGAAACAACCAGACACTCACGAAACAGTACCGATCGCTTCCCCGCGACTGGTGTAAATACCCTTACAGAGCAAAACTTATCCGTGCGTAATTACGCGTATCCAAAATGAAAATGTTCAAACACTTTATTCCGAACAGATCCGGAAGTGTTTACGATTCCATCCTTTTAGGTTCAAATCAAAAATATTTGAATACTCACAGTTTAAACGCGTATGTTGCTTTTTAGGTCGAAGCGGAGGAACAGGCTCCGGGATGAACCTCACCGATGAGACTCTCAGCAGATTTCTCAACAGCCCGGGAGTGGAGGGGGTGGAGTTGTCTGCCTACAGAGCTTTCTCACCACTCAACCTGCTCAGGTGGGGCAAACCTCTTCATCAGATGCTTAATTTCCGACCAGGAAAAACAACATTATTTTATCTCTTGTTGTGTCGCATTCAAATAAACTGTACAAACCCTGGTCGAATATGAGAATATATTTAAGACACGTGTTTTTTATGAAATGTATCAGGGAAGACTTTCACATATAATTTGTTTTATATAATTGTACGAGCTAATAATTAATTCTTAACAAAAATCCAGATTGATTTTTTTTCATCAAAGCATATTCTATTATTCCTGGGGGTAAAATTGACTCCACAAAACTTAAAATATGCGCCCCAAACAGTTGACCATGCAGGTATAGGCTTCAGATATTGATCATCACACTGCAACAACTCAACATCATAAATATGTACCTAGAAAAATGCACTTGTTAGAATACACTAAACACACTTGATTTTGGAAGCATGATTTTTGCAGCGTAGATCTTTGTGTCATTGAATTTGCAGAAAAGTAAACACACAGGGTTCATTTCATTTTTTTTTTTTTTAAAAAGCTTGGTATTTATTGAAATATTTACATGACAGGTGTGTATCAAAAGTATGAAAGTTAATCAAACAGACTTTTTTTATCATTCACACATATTCTCCACAGTCAGAGATGATAACTTTCTGCTTTGTCTTGCCATCTTTTGAACCCTGGGCCTGCAAATGGAAAAAAGAAAACACAGATATAGTTATTACTTGCCAAACTGTGTCTCAAATATTCACAGTGTTCTTCATTATGATGGACTATCTTTGATGTAGCTAAAAGTGGCAAATGGCTGAGTTCCACACTTATTGACACACTTTTGACAAATAATCTGAGATCAGTTTAATCATTTTTCTGAAACCTGGGAACAGCATTATTGTAAGACAAACAACAACAAAAAATAAAGTTGAACCTTGTAAATAACAGCTCAGTAGCCTAGCTGACATTTGTGCCTATTTAATAATTCGCTATTTTTTTTGTCTGTTGTACCCACACATTTTAATGACGTAGCCCAGGATGAGAGCAAAATATTGAAACATACATGACAAATTATTGATAAATTACTTTGGTCAGTTTTGAAGCTGGACCTCTAAAGGTGTGCTGTGGTATCTGGCACCAACATGTTAGCAGCTGATCCCACAGTCTGTCAAGTATTGAGGTAGTGGACAGGGTTAGCATGGGCACTCTGACTGATCTGAGGCCACATAGACCCATGCACAGCCAACTGTGATGTGATGTATAGTCTGACACTTCACTGTCAGCTCTAAGTTAACTCAACTTCTTCCCCTCTCTCTCCTTACATTTCTTAAATCTCCTAGTCTGTTTGGGGTTAAGCTGTTTTCAAAAGTAAAATGTACCTTGCACTGAAACACAGTATTCATAATAGTCCTTTGCAAACCAAAATCTAATGTGTGCACAATGGTTTTCAAGTTCGGAGAATGGTACAAGAATATAATTTAACAAGGAGGAAAATGAGATGAGATCCCATATGTCCTTATGAAAAGTGACAGGTTGGTGTCTGCAAATATGACAAAGTTTCTAACAGATATACTCAATATGAAAACTGTAAAAACACTCAAATGACTGGTGCATCACTTAGTGTCATCACAATCTGAATGCTAGTTCTTAATGTGGATAAATTTGTGCAGGCAAAGCTGAAATGATGAAGCCAAATGTGTTCAAGACCATACTGTGATGTGTTCTGATCGATCAGAGAGTGGTCAGAACATTTTTGCTGCATTTACACCCGTACTTGGAGCTGTCCACCTGTCGCCCAATCACTCAGGACACATTGACATCTACAGGTTAAACAGTGCCTGTGTTACAGTGAATACTTTTTACACTTGGTGATTTGAAGCTTTATCATCACTGGTCACAATATTTGTTGTGCTCGGGAGCTGAGAACTGACATATAGCTGTCAAAAGAATTGTGAATTCTAACCCTATCAGCACTCACCTCCATTGCACGGAGCACATCCATTCCCTCCACTAGGTCTCCAAACACCACATGTTTGCCATCCAGCCAATCTGTTTTATCAGTGGTGATAAAGAACTGAGACCCATTTGTGTTTGGCCCAGAGTTGGCCATTGATAGCTGCCCTGCAAACAAGGTTAGGACAAAGTTTATCCACAAAAACTGCAGGTAAACATATCAATGTTTATTACCGACATACTGCAACACCACGTTCACAGTTCTTTTTAAATCTTCTCACCTGGAGCTGTGTGTTTCAGAACAAAGTTTTCATCATCAAACTTCCGACCATAGATGGATTTGCCACCGGTGCCGTTGTGGTTTGTGAAGTCACCTCCTTGGCACATAAACTGAGGGATGATGCGATGGAAGCTGCTGCCCTTGAAGCCAAAACCCTTGTCATGTGTGCATAAGCAGCGGAAGTTCTCTGAGCAAAAAAAATATTTCAATGTTTGTCATACTTCAACACACTTAAGGCATTTTTTTTAAGTGAAGTACTTATATGTAAAGCCCAATTCATTTTTAACAATAGCAAAGTTAACAATGTTAGCTGCTGTATATGCTAACACTTTACTCTACAAAGCATATACACCTGCAGTCATGGGAACAATGTCAGCCCGTAGGAGAAAGCGTAGTCTCCCCGCTGGCTTGTTTCCAATCTTGATGTCCATGTAGACCTGAGGATTAACTCTGCCCTTTTTAGCTGGAGGTTCAGCCTGATAAAAAAAAAAAAAAAAACAGATCATCCATGAGTCACATCTCACACATTTTAAGATCAGAAGCACCCACACACACAAAGACAGTAGCCACACCTCCTGTGCTGCAGTGTTGGTTGATTCTGCACCTGCTGCCTCCCCCTCTGCCTCCTCTACGGTTTTACCAGAGAACTTCTTGAGCCAGTCATCATCCGACCACACTGAGAGATGAGAGAAGCAGAGTTTAAATTAGAACAACAAAACAGGTTACAGTCCAGGCAAAGGCTTTTAAAACAAGTTCTTCATCAATCACCTGGTCGGGAAGAGCCTTCTTTGATCCTCATGGGTTTAGCTGTGTTGACCCGGATAGTTCTTCCAAAAAGCTCAGACTCATTCTAGCAGGGATAAAAGGGGTCAGGTCAACTTTTGTGATAGGAGCTCTTTCTCTCTCTGAGCTTGTTGTAGTGACAACACCTCATGAATAAAACCTAACTACAAATTTTCAACAGCGTAATCCTCTTACCATGTTATCGATTGCTGCTGCAGCATCCTGCAGAACATAAAGAACAAAGGATTGTAGAGCATGAAAATAGAAGCACCCATACCAACCATGCACATTAAAGCTTTAAAAATTACAGCTTTAAAATTGGGGCTGAACAATCTGCAAAATAATCTACTTGCAATTATTTTTACCCACATTGCAATCGTGATGTACAATGCAATGATTTTTAGGTTCCCTATCTCATGTTGTTGATATCAATTGCTAAATTGAAGGGGGTGATATTTTTTATGATTCTTGTTTTGAATAAGGTAAAAAACATCAGGGGGAAGAAAAGAAGGACCTTTCTAAAAATAAATAAAAAGACAGATGGATAAATAAACAAAACAGACTCTGTTTGCACAAACAGGTACTTGTCAGAAAACTGGAAAAACATAAAACCAAGTTAAATATCTTTGGTCTTTCTTTTCTGAAAGCAAAACCCAGATATTAAAATGACTCATTATACATACAGTGAATTATTTCAAGCCTTTATTTTTGGAAATGCTGATGAATATGGCTTGTAGATAATCAGAACCAAAAATTTCTGAGTCAACAACAAAATTAAAAAAAAAAAAATCACATAAGATCGATAAACATTGATAGAAATATTTTAAGCAGAAATATGAAAAGTTTTGCTACCTTTTGACCTTTTGCCAAGTTGTTCCCCCAGTTTTCACCCCTCTTCACACATTTTTGATACTTAACATTCATTTTTGTTGCTACTTCTTGTGTTTTTGCCACTTATCATCAATTACATTACACCTCAATTACATGCAAAAATAGTATCTGCTGTTCTGACACATTTCAGGTTAAAGAAATATTGCACTGTCTGCAATTCAAATATTGCAGTAGATCATAATGTGATTTGATCAAATTTGTGATTAATTGACGTGTTCTATTTCCAGTCATATTTTGCCAGAGGGTTATGAATGTTTTTCAGGGAATGCTTCAGCAGACCTGTAATAATGAAACTATCTTCTAATTGTATAACACTCTTGTTTGATTTACCTAAATTATTGGCTTACAACAGGTCAAATGTGTTGTAAGGCAAAGTGTTTGCAGCACCTATAGTCTCTCAAATCAGTATAAAACACTGTTGAGTAAGTTTATCTAGTTAAGATTATTAAAAAGAAGCAGATTTCAGTTTAATATTACTGTAGAGTAATGTAAACCAGTGCTTACCTCTGCCATTTCAAATTCAATAAATGCAAATCCTCTGTGCTTTTCTAGAAACAGAGCACAAGACACATTAATAGTATTACAAATTTGACTGTAGTTTCATGTTAACCTATTGCACTTGAGAGTAAAAACAGTTATCTTACCTGTCTCATAGTCTAATGGTATTTGAATGTCTGTTATGTCTCCGAATGGAATAAAAGCTGCATGTAGGACTTTTTCATCCACCTCTTCAGCCAGGCCCCCTGACAGAGAAACACACAGTGATGTTACAGGAACTGAACTGGTGAGCAGAGTAAGAAATATCATTACTGAATAAAGGTAGATACGGTTTTAATAGTGGTTTTATGCATTTTCAGATCATACGGGTTGGGATATGATAATGATACAGCTACAAAGGACTTAGGATACGTCACTGGATGAATAAAGTTATAAAAAGTCACAAGCACTTTTGGTGTGTATTATTAAACTGCGAGATACGTTCACTTTTTTCAAAATAAGCCACATTGTCGTGTCCCAAAGTGAAGTTTTCTCTTTTCCTATCGGTAAATTCCAGATATCTCCGCGGTTTTTCGGTGTATAATCACATTTTTCGTATGCATCATTGAAAAATAATATTGTATCCCTGTGTTCTTTCTTATGAATCCATTGAAACAACATAACTGGTGTGTTTTCATTAAATATAAAGTAAACTTACCGACATACAGCACTCGTTTGTTGGCCGCCATATTTGAGTTAACCCTTCAACTCTGACCCAAGAAGTTTCCTATTGGTTCACTGAGATTAGACCCCGCCCCCCGTGTTTCAGTCCTCGTGAGCGCCGCCTGTCGGAGGAAACTAACCTGCAGCCACCTTCACTATATTCACTGCATTTTGACATTATGTTTTACTTCATGAAAGTAAAAGACCTTCGCAAAACTGTGCTTTTTCTGGGAAGATCAGCTGCTGCTTCTGTAACCTCCTTCATCCTTTACTCAATACAAACTGTAACTGTGTTTTCAGTGATTAAAAGGGATAACACAATCAAGCAGTGTGATATCAAACAAAATATGTGAAATGTTGTGTTAAATTTGGCATCTGTAATAATGAATGAATGTAAGTTAAATTTGGTTTTATTTTTATGTCATGTTTGACATTTTGACCTGCAATGGGAAAAGCACCTGAGCAGGTGGTTCAATTTGTATTAGCAAATTATACAAATACAAATCCGCAATATAGACAACTTTCTGTATTCAATTTGTTTATCATACCACACAACATGAACTCCCCCATAGCTGACAGTACTGCTAACTAAGTTCCCCTATTATGGCAATTCCACTGCATTGTCCCTTTGATTTCTTTTATTGATTTACTTCTGTAGCCCCATGAAAATAGCCCAGACAAAGACATACATCTTCCAGGAATTAATACAATTTGTGTTGAAGAACATTTCTATTTCTTTCTCATTTGAAAGAGAAAGAACAGGAGTGATGAATTATTCAAAGACTCTTCAAACGGTCTGAATTTCAGAAATGTATGGTGCAGATCTGGATGCCAGTTTCTACGATCGGTGGCTTATAAATTAATGAATCATGACCATTTTGGAGAAAAAAAAGCATAAAAATGACAGTTTGACTAGGACATTAAAACCTATGAAATAGTGTTTTTATTCCAACATTTTATTTACAAAATTGTGTGCATTGGATGAGTTATCACCCTGAGAGGAAAAATACCAAACCATGCAAAAAATGACAGACATGATGGCTCCGGAGTAGCAAAATTCCGTTCATGGGTTAATCAACTCTGATAATTCACGAAAATAAAGTCACAAGTTTTCTATGCAAAGCCCAGTGAAGTTCTTTTTAGTTATCATTTTGGTACACCTTTTGAAATTGCATACTGATAATAACCTCTCTTTCTTCAAGGACAGCTGAAATCACTCTAGAGAGAAAATCTGAAAAACATCCTCAGTAATAATTTAGGTCTGGAAAATCATATGATATTTAGTTCATATTTGATGCCACTCCTGCAATACAGACAAACACATACACCTTAAACTGTTTAATGAATGTAACATAAACATAAAGTCACAAGAGTGGTAACCGTGATGTATCATCCCTTTATTAAGAATACCACACACCCATGATAACATAGGATTGAGGAGCCCGTCATTTCAAATCAAACATAAAACTGTCAAGCAAAGAATAAGACCAAGGCTCATATTCCTTTTAGAAAGAAGGTTTCTCTCCTTTGCCACAGATTGAGGGCCTTATTCAAAACTGTTTAGCATTATTTCTTTTGGTATGCAGTTTAAAAGAATTACAGAACTACAAAATTATGAAATGTAACATTTTTCAAAATGTTTAAGTAGATCTTAAGAATTAAATTTTATTTTCTTTTTCCATTTTTCTTTTTTTAAATTTTCTTCACATTTGTCTCGAGGAGTCGGGTTTGTCGCAAGTCTTTCTCCATGTCTGCTCAGTTTTTTGTGTCCTGAAACAACATGACCACTTTTTTATCACCACTTCAAAGTTGAAATTCTGAAAGATTCAATACAAGCAGGTATGAATGGCTTGACTGTTCACTTATTATCGTACCATCTTAGGAGAGCACAGCTTTCAGGATGTGGCAGCAGCAGCAGTAGTAGTTGCCATGCTGCCCACTTTTTGTGTGGCGTCTTTCTTTGCTTGGTGGGCTTGTAGCACAGCAACAGCTTCCTCCACCTGAGCAAACATAACATGAAACAAATAATTAACACAGCAAAGAACATACATAAAATAAAACTGGCAGTGTGGCAGAATTTGATAAAGCAAACTACCTTTGATCGTAGCGATTCATGAGACTCCAGCATATGCAACAGTTCAGAGTTGTCAATCTCCAGCAGCATGCCAGTGATCTTTCCTGCCAGGTTGGCATGCATGGCCTGTATCAGTGGGAAAAGACGCTCTCCTATGGGATAGAAGATTAAACACGTCGACACCATCAAGGATTGAAAAGCAACAAAGTAAATGTGTTGTGCTTTGTAAATTTTACCTAGCATCTGCTTCTGTTCCTGAGGGGGGGCAGCAGCTAGCATTGAGGCTGTGAGAGGCTCCTGGCCCTGAACATGCACGGCTGGTTGAGCCTGGAGCAGAGTGGAAAAAAACACAGAAAGTGAAATGAAAGCTAAACAAAAGGAAACAATGAAAAGTAATTGGTATTTCATTCGCACCTGCTGTAAAGCAATAGGTTGCACTACTTGGGGGTTTGGATTACGGACACCGGTGGCATATTTGTATGGTGGCATAGCACGGGGGCCAGGGACTCCCATCGAGGGACGAGGAGCCATGGCCTGGCCAGCAGCTGCAAGAGGAAAAAATCACACTCAGTGTCTCTACGACTTCCACTGTGCACCTACAGTCAACGGTATGCAACAGAAAACTGGGGGTGATCTTTCTGATCACTAATTATTGTAAAACCACCTCGAGGTCCCTGTGTGCCACTGCTAGGGGACATGTGCCTCAGGTTGGCACGGGGTCCTGGCTGACGCAGTGAGCTGGGTATCCCTTGGAAACCCCCTGGAAGTAACAGAGGGTGAGACACGAACAATGAGATTCATATAATTTACATGTGAAATGACATCTATCACTGTAACAGCTGTAATAATCCGTGTCAGATATTTAATTACGTCAGCTCAAAATCCTTTCTAGCATTCATCAATTCTGAATTGTGAATTCACTGAGACTGTACATGTCATATCAGATCAATCTGCAGAGGGAAGTGTGGCAGTTTTTTGGATTGTACAACTTTTGCTCTCCCGGTGACACTGAAGCAAAATGTTTTAGATAGCATCAGTAAACATGGAGGACATTAGAGTATATTTTGCAATAAACCAATCTGGAAGAGACTCCAACCAAACACATTCAAATCAAGCACAAACCATAACAGTGTGGGCTTCAGTCGTGTTATAGGACTGGTTGAGTGAAAAGAAAACAACAGAAATGTTATGGACCTTATGCAGGAACTGATGATAATTTTTACATTTGTTGAAAAGACTAAAATTGAAAGGATTATATTTTGACTATCCATTCAGGAAAATGTTACATTTTTGTGATTTTTATTACTGAGACAAGAAAACCTCATCCAAAATTATCTCAGTCTGTCAACAGTCTATTATGCAGAATCTGCTCATCATACGTTATCCCTGACATAAAAGTAATATTTAACAGCAAAGATCTTATAATGGGAAGCTGCACCACCATATAGTGACACATGCCTACCTTGACCTCTGCCACCTTGTTGCTGCCATCTGGGGTTGGGCCGCATTTGGGCCAGCTGATTGGGTGCATAGTATGTTGTCCTGTTCTGGGCCTGGTAGGTACACACAAAACAGTGTCATCACATGGCATTAAAAAGAAATATTCTAGTAACACACCTATCTAAATTCCTGCAAAGTGTGGAAATTTTACAAAAGTACCAAAGTTTGATTGAAAACTTTGTTAAAGCCCAATTTGTAGCAATGACCTGAAATGTAACGACCACCCAAAACATAGGAAAAAAAGATGTTATGAAATTCAAAATGGGTACTAATAACCACTAATAACCAAACTTCCTGTACAAAGACTAAATTTAGTAATAGAACTTTTGGGGTCTTACTCAAAGTTTTGGAAAGGAAAAACAAAAAATGCACACCAGACAAAAGCCTTGTTCTCAGGAGGATTAAACCCAAAATTAAAAATTAACTTATCTTAAACCTACATTAATACTTTTGACCAAATGTTTGCAAACATAAAACCAACTTATTAACACATACCAGGGTAAATCTGAGGCCATATCAGGTCCTCACCAATTCACAGAAATTTTAAATACTAAACTTGCACTTAGCCTCTTTTAAAAACAGACTGTGCTCTCCGTGCAGGAACTATGTGGATCTGGAGCTTGTGAGTACTTCACTGTGGTCCATAAAGCTGTCCAGTCTGTAAATGTCTTAGAGGGAACAACCCCTTTGACATGGAACATTGTCTATCTGTTTACAATATAAAAAGAACTATTTCATCTTAACACACTGTTATCTCAGACGTGGAGTCTCACACCTGTGGCACAGCTGGCATGAAGTAGCCACTGGTGGGCTGGAACTGATTGATGATGGCATTTGCAGGCATTGCCCTCATGCCAGCAATACGCTGCATGTACTGATTGGTGAGATGAGCTTTGCGCTCTTCTTTACGCTGAGCGAGAGCCACATAGAGAGGCTTGGATCCAACAATGCGTCCATTCATTTCAGTCACAGCTTTGGTGGCCTCTTCAGGCGAGGAGAAGCAGACGAAACCAAAGCCTTTGGAGCGGCCCTCCTCCAGCATCACCTAAAATATAAACACATTTTTTATTCCAGTAACACAAGAATCTGGTAACACTTGTTTTGATCAGCAGCAAAGATGTGTGATCTCTTCTTCAAAGGTCCTGCACAGAAACATCCACTCTATCCCCCTTACCTTTGCACTCGTAATGGATCCGAATGGAGAGAATTCCTTACGCAGTTTTTCATCATCTATGGTGTCATCCAGATTCTTAATGTAAAGATTAACACCCTGAAATCAAAGACACTTTTAGGATACTTCAAAATGAACACCCCCAACATCAGACCAACAGATTCAAATTCAAAGTTAATTTAATTTACTCAATAAAACAAAAAAGTAATTTCCCAGACCTGATAACGACTGATCCTCTCTTGTTTCAGCAGCTCAAACTTCCTCTTCAGCTCCGCCTGCCGTTCCATCTTCTTCTGAGCCCGACCCACAAACACAGTCTTTCCGTTTAGTTCTGTGCCGTTCATGTCCTCTACAGCCTGAAGTCAAGAACAGTTATCACCAGATGGAATTGTTTAGGAAATGAATTTCACGATCAGACCCATGAGACCCAAGTACCTTGTTGGCGTCCTCGTGTTTCTCGTAGCTAACAAATCCAAAGCCTCTAGATTTTCCCGTGGGGTCTGTCATCACCTTCACGCTGAGGGTTTTGCCTGCAGAAGATAAAAAAAACAGTTAAGTACATATGATACAGCAGAACTAAAACACCCTAAATGTGTTGCAGTTTTACCGTATTTGTCAAATAGTTCCTTCAGTCGATCATCATCCATATCATCCCCAAAGTTCTTGATGTAAACATTTGTAAACTCTTTGGCTTTGGCACCAAGTTCAGCCTCCCGTTCCTTGCGAGATTTGAAACGACCCACAAACCTGAAAACGGAGTAAAAGAACCAGTGCACACTCCTTTAAAACAATACCAACGTACATATATCACATCAGGATTTATCTCTTGCTTTCTGAGTTCAAAACCACCCCTGATTTGGGTTTTCCAGGTACAGTAAGATCCGCAATGACAGAAGAAGACCTGACCGAGGAAGCATGGAGGGTAAAGGTACAATTTTTTAAACACACAAAAAAAACAAAAAAACAGGGAAAACTCTGAAAAGAGTTAACAGTGAAATGTTATCATGTGATTCATCATTCCTGGGGTAAACAAAACCATACAACCGCTGTTAATATCACCACAGGCAGATATGCTGGCATGCCAGACAACACAACGTAAAACATCTTAACTCTTGGTCCTGACTTGATGATGGATGAAGTGAGGTGGAGGAACAGTCTCACAGTACAAAGAAAAGCTGAAGAGGACCAAATGATCTTATATACCTGGCTATGTTGACCTCTCTCCTTCCGCCATCCAGTATTGCATTCCTGCATTCGATCCATCACTAAAACACACAAGCGTGGTCATACACACACACACATACATACAAACACTCCAAGGCGGGTGACCAGCAAGTGGACAAATGAGGAAACAGAAAATGTGTATAGTTGGAAAGGTAAGAGTGAGTAAGGGTTTTAGTCTATTGGTTTAGAGGTAATAGCTACACCAGCAGAGGGAGAGGTGAGAGTAGTCAGATTATTCACAAACAGGTCCAAAACACTGAAATGTAGAGACAAAAAGTGAGTCCACTCAACACAAAAGGAAAAAAGACTTTTGACACAGTAAAACAGTTTCATTCACAAAGGCTATTGTCATCATACACATGCCCAATAAGCTCTCCAAACTTCCATAACTGTATGTGAGAACTTTCATTACAGACAAAACAGTTCTTAAATGATAAATGATCTTAGAAACTTTATCAACAAGGAGAACTTCAGTAACCCCAGCTCTTGAATGATCAGACACTCACACCTTGCGGTCATTCAGGAGCATCCCGTTCATCTTCTCGATGGCGCGGTCCGCAGCATCTTGGGTTTCAAAGTGGACAAAGGCATAGCCCTTGGAGCCATTTTCATCACACACCACCTGGGAGATAGAAAGACATTATGGTGATGTGTCAACCGGAGAGAGGAGTAACTTATCCAGTTTGGTAAGCTGGATGTTACAGTTCAAGATTTTGAGTTGGAAGCTTTTCCACCTTCGTTATGAGAGCCTGAAATAAAAACGGTTTTAAATACCACACAACCTACAAAGAGCAAATATTTGTTTTACTTATTTTTAACATTTCCCTTTGTTTGGGGATGTTGGTGATCAATGAGACTTATAACCATCTCCATGTTTGTTTGCTTGACACAGCTAACAGGTTACCAGCAGTGGTTCCATATTCAATAGCAGGACAGAAGTGTGTATACTTTTTCTATATCAAACTTTCTGTAGGTGAACAAACAAATTACTTTGATGAGATACTTGTTTTAAAAGTAAATCAATACCATTTTAGTTTTCCTTTTTAAAAAAAATCTGATCAAGATTTGAGTCAAAGCACCATGTGGATACACTTTTTCTCACCTTGCAGGAGAGGATGTTTCCAAAGGCAGAGAAGGTGTCATAGAGGGCTTTGTTGTCGATAGACTTGTCAAGGTTCTTGATGAACACGTTGCCAACTCCAGACTTCCTGAGAGATGGATCCCTTTGAGACCACATGATTCTGATTGGTTTTCCCTTCACCACGTCAAAGTTCATGGTGTCCAGGGCTCTTTCAGCTGGTGTGGCAGAGAGGTGGGGTAAAGGTCATGGGTGTTTATTTACATGGAGCCATGAGTACGAAAACATGTTAAGTCACTTCAGTATGTATTAACACATGATATGTCATGCGTTTCAGCCCTATATCACTTCCAGTTGATGTAACTTTGCTTTTACCTTAAACCACAATCCAGGCATTGCTTCTTCAACAATGTCACACATACAACATGAAGGTACAATAGAGTGTCTTTGGGTGGGTTTTTTTCTTACACTTGTAAGACATAGATATCAGTGCTGCCAGCACATTAACAAGCCTCATGTATCATGGTGAAGTTGCTGCAGTGGACCATGTGGCTGATGAGCAGCTGGGACAAGTGTGAGAGCAGCTGCACTGCTGGGAGCACATGGCCGCCTTCTTAAACTTGCTGCATGCTCCTTTGTCTGAGGCATTGGTAGCAATAAGCCATCAGATAGTATAAGTGGGGTGTTAATGAAGTGTTTAAAGTAAATAGCCCTTCTATTTCCAGCAACAATTACTCATCTTTTTCCAGACACGGTTCAATTCTTGGGTTTATACTATTTTTATGGAATGGTTTTTATTTTATTATTATGCCAATTGCTTTAACTGTGATATAGGCTTTCATGTCCATGTGGGTACACATGCCAAACATCCCTTTGTTCAGTCACTCCCCAGTAACAAACACACACACACACACCACACAGAGGGCAGGCTTTCCAACTAAAAGTGTCTGGTAAACAAAACGGAGCTGCCTTGCGTCTGCTGGCATCAGCAGTTTGGCTTGCAATTGTACTTCATAGGCATGTGTTCAGATAAGGTGTGTGATCACTGTCAAACATGAGGACCTACATGACATGAGGACATATAAATAGGGTATCTCAGCATGAAAAAAAGAGTAATTTAAAGGCACAATGCAGTTATGTTTTTTTCCATATAGGGTGCCATTAAGAAGCAAAGTTAGATATTGTTTTCAAACGTTAGCAGTGTTGAAACACTCATTGTGAAGTAGTCATATCCTATTAGGAACTTTCAGTATTACTGGCAGGCAAATTTTGGACTGCTCAGAAAGACTTTCTATATTTAGAGAGGGGTCCTGTGAGGTATGTGCTGGCATGAAGGGGAGAGTAGAGCATTCTCTACCATTGATGGGGAAGAGACACATTCAACAAGAACGCTCAGATGATCATCTCCAGGTCCTCCTGGAGTTTACACATACACAGTTACAACTGAAACAAAACAACAGAGAGAGCACATTATCTTAACTACTGCTTTACTCTTCATGGTATCTGCAGCACTGACAAGCTGCAGTTGTGATAATTTCCCTACTGTTGTCTTCTTTTTGTTTCAAAGGTGACATGCTGTTGCCCCAAAGACACGTGCTGGGACTCCATGTAAATACCAAAACCTACCATCCCCCATGTCTGCACCTCCAATAACAAATGGTGTCCTCACACATATGGCTCTAACAACATTTACTCAAGAGCGATACTATATTTCTGAAACAGAGCTGTTTGTTACTGATCATTATGTCAGCGTTTGATTACAGACATTAGCACAGACGCACTGTGACAGGTGTTACACATCCATGCAAAAGGCAAAAAAAAAACTCCACATAATGACTTCAGAGCCCTGCTGTCCTCCAAAGACAACCATAACAGCTGCTACTATTACTCAGTGCTTCAATGCCTTTGACGGTAACTGGAATAGACACTTAACACACTTTTGCTACATGTTTACACTGACAGTCACTTAGCCTGGACTCAGTTTAACAATCCAAAAGCAGTGTAAGGGGTGATGCTGCAGAAAATAAACCATATCACTACAACAATTCTAACAAGGTCAGCGATTAGGCTGGAATCTAATCCAGTAAGGATAGTTTCTATGTTATAGACAATAAAATGTTTAACTTATGTACTGCAGGGGTTACTGTAAGCGCTGCATGTCTTTTTACCTTGCTGTCAGTGAATGTATCAGCAGAGAGCTATGGGAATTAGTTTAACTCAGTGGCCCTTTAAATAGGAGCAGAAATGGGTCATTTAGGACTGAGTAAGTGTGAACTGCAAAGGCACAGATTTCTTAACACAATGATGTCAGTGATAGTTATTTAATCTATATGCTGCTAATACATCAGTGTATATTTGAGGAGGATACAGTTGTAGGGACTTTATACTCTGCCATACATTAGCGCAGTAAGAAGTGGGGCAGACTTATATGGGGCAAATAAGTGATTCAACCAGTGAAGAGCTGAATGAATGTCCAATGATAAAACAGTTATAATAATCATCCACGGATTGAAATGTAAGAGTCTGTCAAAGTTTATGGAGCCTATAGACTGACATGATTGACATTGAAAGCATATGGCAGTGTGACATTGTACAGTGTTTAGTGGATGCATGCACTTACATGCTAAATTTGCATGGTGTTTCTTTTCCAACATTTGCTCTCTTACCGTCAGCAGGTTGGGAGAAGTTCACGTAAGCATATCCCAGGGATCGCCGGGTGATCATGTCTCGGCACACCCGGATAGAGAGCACCGGTCCGGCGGGGCTGAATTTCTCATACAGCATAGCCTCCGTGATGTCGGGGTGCAGGTCGCCAACGTAGAGAGAAGCCATCGGATAACTCCCCGTCGCTGCTGTGTTCATATCTCGGATTTCCCTGAATATATGAAGGCAAAGCTTCCCTCAAAAAAGCGTGAGAAAAAAGCCGATATGAAGTGTGGTCTGGGTCCAAACTGCGCTTCAAATAAAAAAGACTGACAGCTGCTTCCCTGATCCAACGCGCTTAGAAATGTTAAACCTAGAAAAAATACGAGATGAATCGATATCTTCTTAGGTATTTCTTCCTTTAGAAAACGCAAACTTCGGGTTAAGCCCGAGGCCCCCTGTTTCAAGTTTTTTTTTTTTTTTAATAATTATTATTTTACTATTTTTAATCAATGTTTCTTTTTATTTAAGTAGCTATTACGGTACTTGTTTTTATGAAGATTTTGTAGATTTTATATTTTTTATTTAATTTTTATTTTAAGGTTTTTCAAGAACGGTGAGTTAGACACTCACGGTTGTTTTGTGGCCTGGGAAAGAGACTGCGTGAGGACAAGCATGGGCACTTTATAGAGAGCGGCGGTGCGGAGGAAATAGTGGTGAGGGTCAAACTTAGGATAAAAAAAACACCACCCCACACACACACTCACTGAGCATGCGGTGTAAAAGGGAGAGCGCATGCTGTACTTCCCCAACTACACAGCCCGGCTCCCTACAGCGACATCTGTGTGGGAAGACAAGGCTCTCACAGAAGCTACAGCCCATAGATACTTTCCACAAATCATTGCAACCAAAAGTTCAAGTGAAATCAGAGAATAATATAAAACATATACAGGGAGCGTGTCATCTTTGACTTATATGAAGTAATTCTCACCACAAAGATATGGAATGATATGCAATAGGGCAGGGGTTCCCAAACTTTTCTGCCTGGGACCCCCAAAATGACAGCATTGGAGACTGGCGACCCCCTGCTGTGGTCTAACACTAATGGACTAATCCAAAAACAGACAAAAAAAACAAACAATGAAAAACCCCCAGGATACTTAATCTAACTCATCAGTAGAAAATTAACCAACCATTCACGGCATCAAACTTCAACAAAGAAATGTGAGAAACAGATTTAAAAAAATTCTGTTTGCATAATTTCACATTATCCTTAACCCCTTTTTTGCTTTTATTCTTATGGTGATAGATAAAATGTGGAATTGTTCATAGTTTTTGATTTTGGGACACATTCCACGACCCCCTGTCAATGTCTCGCGACCCCCCAAAGGGTCCCGACCCCCACTTTGGGAACCACTGCAATAGGGGAGAGTAAGGTAAGAAGACCCAACCCCTGTATCAAAGCAATGACACCCATTTTTTTTGTTGGGACCACAAATTCTGCAAGCACTCTCCATTTTGCTGTCCCTGTGATTGTGAGAAGCATGTGGTAATGTTGGAAGCATATTTTCTATCTTTAAAAAAAAAAAAAAAAAAAAATTGATTTCTGCTTGTTAAAGATTTTTTTCAGCTATAGTTACAGTTACATAAAAAGCAAATTTATCCAGGTCTAAAAATGTGAACCAAACATTGATGATTTGCAAGCATATTCAACACTGTAAACCATTTAGCTTAATTCTTAATGTCAACCTGAATTGCTAAGCTATCCATTTAACCAAAGTGGTGGCAGTGGGGTAAATTGAGCCAGGCTGCCCTTCATATTTGAAGAGTGTTTTCCTGAACTACAGCTTCACAATTACAATGACCTGAGCATCTAACAATTGCAGCATGATGTGTGACCTATCAGTGAGGTTATTGTTTTCCCAGACTTTTTTTGAATAACTGTGTAAGAACCTTTTTGGACCATAATGAAATGACAGATTTTCAGGTTCAAATCAAACATACAGAAGTTTGTGCATCATTTGCATAGATAGAATCTCCATGAGAAGGTTCAACAATGATGGAGTAACAAATTTAACTCCCACTTTTAGATAAAAGTGAAGTTACTTCTCCTTGACTTTAATTTGCTTTGTTAATTTACCCAACATTCTTGTAGTTCTCTGTCCTCATTGAATAAAGCTCTGTTGTGGTGTGGTTGATGTTACTTGGATCCTAAATTGTCTCATATTGACAGCCATGTCCCTTAGTTTCCTATCTGAATGTGGAGTAGTTAGTGGTTGAGTATGAAAGTGGGCCTAATTGGGAATCAAAAGCCAAGACTCGTTGATTTTCCTCATATTTGAGAGAAGTTACAAATTATTTTTTTTAAATTTGCAACACAATTAAAACTAACCTTAAGTTTTCTTTGAGATCATTTGAAATGATGCTCAGATTTAAACTGGAAAAGGTAGCTTGGTCAGTATACCCCCAGGTCTCTCAATTTACCCTCTGACATTGATCAACTTACCCATAAGCTGAGGCAAGTTGATCCACAAGACAACTTTTTTGAAAAAGTCATGCTTTCATTGCCTATTGTCATGGATGACTTCTCCACACTGGCAGGAAACATCCTGAAATAAAGGTAAATGATTTTGTTTGACTGCTGTATCACTTTCCCTTGCCTAGAGGACAGCCATGTAAAATTGGCTCAATTTACCCCACTCTCTCCTATTTAAACAGAAAAAAAATGTATATATTGCCAAGGAACTTTTTATTCAGTAGGGTACATTATCACAAAGTTAGGATGGCATTGCAGTTATTCTTCTCTGTTGATCCTCCTGAAAGCAAGAGCAACAAGTTATTTTTTCAATTCTTAAACCATCTGATAATATAGAAAAAAAGAGCTTAGAATATTTAACAAATTAAAGAGAGACCTTAACAAATCCAGGAAAACTGAGAACATCCCTTCACGTCTTTGCTCCTGTTGCCCTTTGTTTCTATCCAAACCAAATCTTGTGGTCACATCTTTGGCTTCTCTGTGTTTCACCACTTCTTCCTCGTAACTTATTGTCTTCAAACCATCAGTGCTTTGGGAAAACTGAAGCTTTGAGCGGATAACTGGGTGATCATCCGTTTCGTCTTGGCCCTCAACAGCTTCATCTTCCTGCATTTCAGTCATCTTCTCTCTTGGCTCAAACTCATCCTGCTCCAGGACACTCACTGTTATCTCAGCTGGCAGTTGGATGTCGACATCTTGTGGAGCCTCCAAATTTAACACCCCAGATCTCTCAAACCACCTCTTCCTTTTGGATTCCTCTGCAATAGCTGCTTCTTCGAGATTTGGGAGAATCACCCATCCATCAACCAATGTGAGAAAATTCCAGTTTTTGTCTTCAATTTTACTTGTTTTTATATTCAGAGAAGAATCTGGGTCCCTGGTTGAAGACCTCAGCTTTGGGGTGTCATTTAGTTGCATCTCTTTAGACTCAGGACTAAGATAATTTCTGTGTTCTAGCTTTTGCGGTTGCTTTGGCAGCCAAAGGGATAATCTTGCAACTGGGTCCTCACTGACCACCACCACACCCTCAGGGAGAGGGGGGAGTTTACATCTTGATAAAGTCGCACCTGACACAATTGTGTCTTCTTCATCATGCAAGCCATCAGACTGCATGATAGACTCTGCACTTCGGGTGATTGACGGTTTTTGTGGTTCTTTGTCTACAATGACAAAGGGGCCAGTGCTGACAATGGCCTTCACATCTGAAATGGCAAAATAGAAAGTCATGTTTGAGTTAAAAAAAAAAAAAAACATTAGCTCAGAGAGTGGTCCTTTTTTGATCTGGGACAGAGGGAGAAACAACTGACCTTCAGATAGATGCTTGATTGACAGGCCTTTACATTTGGAGCTACAACACTTACACACCTCTGTGGTTCCACTCAGATCCTCCCACCTGGGATGTAAAACAAAAGAAAAGTGTTCCAGTAAAATCTTAAAGGGACTGTGAGGACTTTGTAAGTGAGCTTGACAAGGGTCTGATCTCTAGATATATGCCTGATCATAATCTCCAGTTTGAAATGCTGCAGCAGTTTTACTACAGTTCTATGTTCAAACCTGAGAGTTCATCATTTATGGTTACTTTAGCACTGCTTGGTAGCTGAGCACTGGTAGGACACAACCAGGAGTCACTAATGTTACATGGTATCAATATGTCTGAGAGCACCAGGGCTGTGAGTAGTGCTAAATGTAGCCAGCTACTTGACTAAAGTATGAGCCTACAAAGTTTGCTTGCTGTCAAATGTCAAACAACAGTGCTGTGCTGAGATATACAATTCCTCATGTTCTGTCATGATGTATCCAGTAAAATGTTATCTTGAACAAAGAAAAGTAGTGTTCATGGAAGATCTGATTTTCATACCCACTTCCCAAACAAATACATCACAATGGTTTGCAGAAATCCTCCAGCTAGAGGGAGTTGCTGCAATCTACTTCATACAGACAATCCTGACAGCTGTTTTGAAGTTTAATTTCTAATGTGTATGAATACCTTGATTTGACCACATTGTAGTTGCAGGACTTTGAGCCAAAAGTAACCCCCTGGTCAGTGACAATCACACTGCAGTGGATGTACAGCTTCAGAGGGAGAGAGATTTTTAATAAACAGTTGAGAAGCAGAAACATGCAAGGGAGCAAAAACAAAAATAGAAAGAATTACCTCAGAAATGAGATAAGATGAGTTCAGGGCAAAATTCACCACATCAGCTCTTCTAGAGGCTACAAACTGTACAACAGCATGAGGAGAACCCAGAGGCGCTGTGCACCTAGCAGGGAGTAAGTGTGTAACGGGTGAGAGTGATCTTAGCTTCATGAACAAACTTCACTATCAGCAGCTGGTTTCTTACCCTTTATTCATAATGACGGCATGCCTGGGTTTAACCTGAGGATCAGGTGATGCAGACACAAAGCAGGACTGGATGTAGAGCTTCTCTCCAGGCCTGGTTCTGGCTGATATTTGTAGGTTGATATTCTGGCCTCTTTTGTACACATTAGACTCAGCCGTGTTGCTCCAGTAAGCTACAGGAAAGAGTACAGTACATGTTTAAGCAGTACCAGAAAAGAGATAAACACCACACAAACGGTTATTTGTGGTTTGTGATTATTACTCACGATTCACTGCTCTGATCGTGAACGTCTTGTCATTTTCACTTTGTGCTGTTGAAACTCTAACTTTCTGATTATCATATGACCTGAAAAGACACGTTTTCCCTTTAGTGTGCTTATTATTGGCTGTTTGAATATGATAATCTACATTACCGACGCACCTCTTTGGGATGCAGGAGATATGCACTGGGAAAGGTGTTTGCAATAAGTTGTTAGGAACATTTCTGGGGTTCAAATGAAGAAAATTGCTGAACACTGTGTTGCCATTCTGAATCTGTAAAGGAATATGGTCTCAAAAAATAAAAATTGAAACAGCAATGGTACAAACAGAGAGAATTTGTTCAACTTACCATCCGTTTTGTTCCACACTCATCCAAACTGTAAGAAAAGACAAACTGGTTTGGTCGCTCTCCATTGCTGTAGCAGTCATAACCGAGCCAGATCTCCTCTCCACTCAAGATGACACCATCAGATTGCTTATTCACCAAAATAGTCAGCTTAGAGTTATCACAAAACACCTCAACTTTGGGAACACTCGGGACTGGAGGTAATTCAGGAAACGTGTGCAACTCAGGGCCCCACATTTTCCATGAGCTGAAGAAGGAATCAGGGAAGAAATCAACATTTCTCATGAATGGAAAAGGCTTTGAAAGCTCAAAAAATGATGGAAACTCTTCAGAGAGTGTGTCATCCAGATTGGGGTCAAGTATTGCTGACTCAGCAGCAATAAAATGCCCAACAAAAATGCAAAGAAATATCCCTTTTGTCCCCATGGCTGAACTTCAAAGTGGGCCAACCACTCTGATCACTTTCTGCTCAGGTGTGCCATAAATCAGCTGCAGTGCAAGGGACACAGGTGCAGGTGATCAAGCTTACAAGGCCTGTAGGCAGTGATTCAGACAGATATGATTCACAAAACATTGGTTTGACACCTACCTGTAAATATAGATACAGGAGGAAGAGGCCAAGCCAAATTGTACCTGAGTAAATTTTCTATTCTGATTTGCATTTGGCATAAAATGAGTTCCTGAAACAGTGTTTGATGCTCAAGACTGCTTAAAGTTTGATGGGATGATGAAATTTAAGAGTCATGCACTGGTATAAAAATCCTAAATATTAATGATTCATGAAATATGCATAATGGATTTGTGTTTTTATTTCAATTACTTAGATTAGGGCTGGACAATCAATTGATAATTAGACTAAATCACATCATGCCCGAGCGCATTACTCTAATAGCAGAGAGTGCAATATGTCTTTGACCTCAAATGTGTCAGGATACCAGATAACATTTTTTACCGTTGATTTTTGTGTACTACTACCCAGAACACAACCCTGCTTATTTAGAGAGTCAAATTGATGAGAACTACCTTTGCAAAAGCAACAATGTAAATCGTGAAGAGAAGCCTAAGTGACAAGAAGTAGCAATACAAGTAAGTTTAAGGTGGCAAAAATGGTCAAAGCACAGCAAAAATGAGTGGGAAAGGAAAAAAACTTGGAAAATGGCCAGAAGGTGGCAAAACTTCTCAGGGGCCTGTTGAATAATCTAAAGGATAACCATCAAAATTTTGAGGAATAAAAGTTTGAAATAATTGACTATAAGTATAATGAGTCTATATAATATCTGGATTTTTCTTTCTGAAAGAAGTGACCAAAGGAATTAAACTTTTTCATGATATTTTAATTTTCTGAGACATGCCTATAGATGGAAAAAGAGTTTCTTTTGTGGATTTAAAAAAAAAAAATCCTACTTTTCTCCCTCTTGTATGTTTTTCAGAATCAGAATCAGAATTCTTTATTGATCCCCTAGGGGGAATTGCTTTCAGTTACAGTTACTCCCATTCAGACAGTGTTTAAAATATAGAAAGTACAAATATAAACGTGCATCTTGTACAACGAAAATGAAAAATAAACATAAGATATAAAGATATAAAATATAAAATACAATAAGATAAGATAATAAAATAATAAACGAAAATAAAATATGTACAATCTACTTAAAATCTACAGTCATATACATGCTGACACAGTTATGGGACATTGCACAAGTATTGACATAATAATAAAATAAGTTATTGATGTTGCACAAAGTGGTGACATACATTATAGATAATTATTGCACTTGTTATTCTTTATATGTTTAGTAACTTGAATGAAAAGAGTCTGGGGTAAAACCTTGTTTAACTCAGAGTGAGGAGTTATTCACATTCAAAACAAGAATTATGAAAAAAAAAAGATCATCCTCTTCAATATATCAATTGATATCAACAACACATGACATGGTGAACCTGGAAATAATGTACAAAAAATTGCAATTTTAATATAGGAAAAAATAACAATTTCAAAGAGTTGTCTTTGGCAGACACCCATGGGGGTTTAACAGGAGAATAATGAAAGCAAAAATAACTGTAAAGGAACAACACAGGTAGACATGTTTGCTGATGCATCACTATACTGTTTTTTCTTTCATTCAAAAAAGTGACCAGGTAGCAGAGTCAGTGTGCACATTTCCCTGTGTCTAATATATCCAACAGCCTTCCTCAGAAACCACCTTGTCAGGGTGTGAGTGGGGGAGGGGTTTGTGAGCTGGGAGGTGGAGAATCACGTCAGTTTGTCCGCAGGTGAGCGGCCGTCGAGACAGACAACGACGAATGAGCAGAAGAATGCACTCAAATACTGAAAAAAGAGCTCAGGAATAATTCGTACATGAATAGGATTGTAGAGGACATATAATCCACCATGGTGAATTTAGGTAAGTTCAGTTTCAGGTGTGTTTCACTGAAGTTACTGAATACATAGGTGAGTTGTGTGCTAAACTTTCTAGGCGTGGTCTGCACGCACGTTACCTGTGCAAACACTGAATCCTCTTTGTTGTGCTATGGCAGCACCTTAAATCTCATTTATCTGTTCGTGTTTTTCCCAGTTATGTTCTGCTTTGACTGTCACCTTGTAGCTCACTGTTGTCTTTACATTACTGTGATATACAAGCTCTAAAGACTGTGTTTAAGAAAGTTCTGACACTGCTGGTGTTGACATTATGGTGTGACAGTCTGTGATGTTTGTTCCTTGTGTGGATGTCAGGGTTAAAAAGTTTAGACAGAATGATGCTGTGAATATCCTCCTCAAATTCATCAGGTTTATGTTTCCCCCTCACTTTCTGTTGCAGAACCAGGAGTTTAGGAAACTTTTGCTGTCATTTTTTCTTTGCCAGGCTAGTTTTCTTGAAAATTGTGAGGTAACATGACTGTGGCAAGATTGCAAGAGTTGCATATAGGATTTAATATCTTGATGCTGAATGTTGTACAAATGTGCATTTTTTTGAATGTCTAAACATGTCTGGCTTCTACATGTTGAATGTTGCATTTTATCTATCGAGAAAAAAATGCTGTCATGTCAAGAGTGAAGGCTTTAGTTAATAATAATAATAGTAATAATATAGGCTCCAGCCACCCGCGACCCTCATTAGCAGGATAGACGGTATAGAAAATGGATGGATGGATAATAATAACACAATAACAACAATAATAATAATCATATATTTATTTACAAAGCAAATTTGAAAAATTTTAACAAAACTAACAAACAAGCAAAGTTTTGCCTTGTAAGGATGTGGGCAACTTAAACAAGGACCAAATAAGACATTTTGAAGCCCTGTAAATATAAAAAAAATCAGACACATCCTGTCTCAGAGAGATGCAAGAGGGATTAGGGGGCAGAAACTCTCTGTGCTGAAAAATGTTGGATGAAAACTTTCCTTTTTCATCAACATATAGCAATTCTTTTTATATACAGTGTTTTAAAAATTCATTAGATAACCTGTAATAATGAGAAAATCATCCAGCATCATGAACTGCTTTCATTGGGACTCTGTCTTTCTTTGTGAGTCCCACTTCCCTACTTTGAACAGAAGTGAGGAGTTTCAATCTGAATTTATGTTTTATTCCCAAATAAATAAATAAGTGTTATTTGCAAATTGCTATTTGCCAATCAAACAATAATAATATGCTTCACTTTTTTCCTGAGCTCTTTTAAAACCACTACGTTTGGAAATCCATTGATAAGATCAAAAATTACAATTAGCATTGAAGATACAATTATGGTTAAAGAGCTTTCACATACTTGTGGATTAACCATAAAAGGAACATGTGAAGATATTTCACAGTTCAGAGTTTCTCTTGTCTTGTAAGTTTCTCTGGATTGTTGTTATAGACAATCTGTTGCTTTGGACCCACCAGGGACCAGTTGTTATCAGAATCAGAATCACGTTATTGTCCCGTCAAGGGGAATTTGTGTTGCAGCCGAACACATAAAAGACACAATGTACACACGGGTATACGATGACAATTAGAGCCAATTGAAAAGTCTAAAATACTGAAATAATATGACAACACAGTGCCCAATAAGAAACACAATAAGAGTCATAAGAAACATCGTACATATACACAAAAGCACTACCCATGTTCAGTCCAGAGCTCATACCAAAATTGGAGCGTAACAATCAAGTAACGGCAGAAAAGTGCAAAGTGTGAAAGTGTAAGTAGGCTGTTGTGGCTGTTGCAGTAGTTTCACCATCACCATCATCATCACCATCATCATCATCATCATCATCATCATCATCATCATCACTACCTCTGTGCCATGCTGATAAGCTTTGCTATGCTTAGTAAAAGATTTTGTGGATGTTGTATCAGCAGGTCTTGGATCTGTCATTATTATTTGTGAGCAATCAGATGAAGTCCTTTGGTATAATACTGCCCCAATACTAGTTTAAAGATTCAAAGAACAGCATATTGACTTCAGAAGTATAAAAAGGTTAAATCCTGTTAATATATTGTGCTTTTACAATTGAGGAACAATCTGTGATGATGTGGTCTTGAATGGCAGCATACATCAGTGTAACAATATTATGACCAAACACAGAGTGAGTTTTACCCCCAACACTCACATCCAGGCTCAGGTGGAGGCCACAAAGCAGGATTCTGTGTCTGAGCCTTTAGGTCACAGCAGTGATGTGAAGATTGTTTGTCAGACCCCACCCAAAGCTTTGTTTTGCTTGTCAAATTGAGAAGCACTGTTGGTCTTAGCTTGGTTTGAGAAAGGAACAAAATATCTGTCCCACTGGACCCAATTTCTGTCACCGTAGCTGCACCATCTTACACAAATAGAGAAGATCCGCCGCTCTCTCTGCAGGGTCTCATTTGCTGTTGTGGTAACTGCCTTTTTTTCTCAAGCATTGTCGCACTGCTAACCACAAACCTACTTCCCTTTACTGCACTGCACTCAAGTTTGTTTTCTGTATCAGTTTTGCCTTTATAAGAATGTTGTATGTGTAGTTTGTCTATTACACCACATTAGCTCTGCACACACAACTTTTATTTACCTGTTGCACTTGTGTCACATGCCTCAGCCTGACAAAATTAACTATTGTACAAACAATGCAATGAACTATTTGTTTGCTTTATTAAAATTTCCGAAATGCCACGCTCCTTGACAAATGTCTCATTATTGCTCCCTGTAGGAGTATGCTGTGCCAGCCTGAAAGACAACAAGGCCCTGATGAAAATGGGGCTGGGGCTGGTGCTCGTGGGCCATGTCAACTTTCTTCTTGGGGCACTTGTTCACGGCGCTGTGCTCAGACACATCAATGTGCACTCGCAGGCCAGAACCATGGAGTACGCCATCTCAAATGTCATCGCCATTGTGGCTGGCTTGGTGGTAGGTTTACGGGATTTGAGAAGTGTTTTCTGGTGGTTTGCTTTAAATACATTATATCTATAAGCTATGACACTGTTTTCATCCTGAGCCTTAATTCTGACTTTCAGTATTGTATCACCTATTTGTCAAAACCCCCCAAAACATCTCATTGTGCTCTATAGGGGATCATCAGTGGAATAACGGCCATTGTCCTGTCTAAAAACAAGAAAAACAGGATCCTGGTAAATGCTACTCCCCTTTCCTTTTACCACTCACACATGTCATTTGCTCCTGTTTGGACTTGTCTGCTGTTTTTATGTAGGAACAGGCAAGAGTGTAAAGCCACAGAAAATGATCATTTCTGTCACCAGCAGAGCTTATGAATGGAAGTGTGGGCACATACACTATGTGTGTATGATTCTGCATAACGTGTGTTCAGAATTGTTTTATAGCTTTTTTTTGTACTTCAACTTGACACTGATAAAAGCTCCTGAGGAGGTTTCGGGTTGTTGTGATGTTAGACCACTCCTGTGGATAAACCTGTAGTTATTTCTGCAGTATGCAGTTTATTGCCACCTCTTACACTTGATCTCTTACATTAAATATAACTTAATGAAAATGATCAGTTCTGCTGCCAATAGTAATGCCTGCTGTTGTCTCTCATATAGAGGCATCAGTGTTTTTTCCAGCCTGTTCAGCTGTAGCTGAAAACTCCTTAAAAGAGCTTCAGTATGTTGTGTTTGAACCGACGCATTCATGTGTTTTATTTTGCAGCAGTGGGTCCTGTTGGTCTTCAGCTTCATTGCAGGTCTTCTAGCAGTTGCCTCCATCTTGGGCTTGTCCGTTTCTATGGTGAAAGCAATTATTCACAAAGGACGGAGCCTGCTAACTCACTGCACTTTTTCTGACAAAGATGTGGGCTCCTCCAGCATCACATATGAGTGCCCTTTTGACCCAACTCGTATCTATGTGAGTTAAAATCTGTATTTTAAATTCCATTTAAAAGGTTAAATTGATCTACTTTAATGGTGCAACGTTTCATTTGTTTGTGTGTGTTGAACCAGGGGACAACAATCATTCTGTGGGTGCCTCTCATCTTTATGTGTGCGGTGGAAACAGTATTTTCCTTCCGCTTCTTTGCTGCCTGTACTTCATTCCTCTACCTCTGTCCCTGCAGAAAGAGGCCAATCAGGGCCAAAAGGGTAAGTAACTGTTTGATGACTGACCCTGCTTTTGTGTAAAAGTCCTTCATTTTGGTGCCATAATACTTGAATTTAAATAAGACATTTGCTGAATTGTATTGTAACATTTGAGAAAAATTTCATTCCTCTATCTAAGATATGTTTCATTATGTTTGCATAACCTTTGATTTAGGTGCGTATCCAAAGAGCTACTCCAACTTCATCCTCACCTCCACCCAGAGATCCACCCACAGATGTTGAAGCAGAGCCAGCAGAGCAGGACGAGCTGCTGGACTCTGGTCCTGCTGTAGCGCAGAGTGAATGGCTTTGAAGCAGATACAAAACCTCATTAGAGGTTGAAAAATGCAGGGCTCAGTTTTTTTTTTTTAAAAAGGCACTGTCAATTGTGAAGTGATTGTATTCTTTTATGCATTTGTTGTCTTCAGACAACATTTTAGGACTATGGCCAGCAAAAGCAAAGGCATTTCATTCTCCTACTTAAGGTGGACTGTTTTTTTGAGAACAATCCTGCTGTTGGCTCAGTCTCAAAGTAGATCATGTGTTCACTGTTGTTATCCTGAAAATATGGAGCTGTTACATATGTCTTGATATTATAAATAATTGCTTTTTAAAACAACTCTTCTTCTGAGATTGGTTATTCTCCTGTTTTGAAAATCAAATAACATTATAGGAAAAACAGCTTTGTAACATTTAGGGGCAGTTATTTTTTATTGTTTTTGAGAGTGTGTTAAACACACTAAGGTCAGATTAATAAGACATTTGCAAGCTCTGTTGTTGAACACTATTACTCACGTTTCAGAATATAAATATATACAACAAATGAGTTCTGGCATATATCCTGCCTCTCATCTGACACTGTGAACTATCAGCCATACAAGTCCAAAAGTTCTTGGATATCCTGAAAATAGTAGTTTCTGGACAAGACTCAACACTGACATGTTGTGACAAGGAGTCAAAGAAACTTTCCAAAGATGTTAATGTGTCAGTAAAAAGGTCAAAAAAGGGAGGGACTGACTGACACATTAAAAAGGTATTCAGGTACATATAACCTCTGTTACCACATTTGGTGACCTTGGCAGGCAAGACCAGTGACACAGATGTATTACAGAAAAAGATCTATTGCATAAACATGCTTCAACTACATTTTCAAAGACACAACAAGAATGTGACTGAAAGACAAAACAGAGTAGCCAAAATATCTATGATTTAAATAAATTAAATCCATCAGATATATAAAAGCATACATGTACTAAGCCATTTTTACAGAGTTGCTGCACAAGGGAAAGGCAAAATGACGTAGCATAAAAAGATAAAGGATATAAAATGAGAAGGCGTACAAAAACAATACTCAGAAACGTTGACTGACTTCAGTCCATAAACAGCAAGGGTTGAAAAGGTGACCTAGAAAATTATGTTTAGATACCCGTCCTATTGTAAAGGGGAGGGGGGTCTCAACTCTAAGGTATAGTCCTTCATGGATTTCCAAGGCAGCAGCCTGGAAAGATGAGTTACCCAAAAATATCTTGCATGGAAAAGAAAAAAAGGTTCCATCCTGGTCATTTGTGCTGGTTTCACTGGCTCTGAGGACCTCAGGGTGTCTTGGACTCTTCTTTTGGCCTAAAACAGAACAAAGTAAGACAGTAATTAAAACTCCCAATAAGCCAACACCTACACAGTGCAGTTGACAAATGTGCCGTTTTCTCTCACTTTGATGTGTCCATTTTCTCCTCCTCTGGCACCTTCTCTTCCTCTTTTACTTCTGAGAAATCAAAAGAAGGAAAGACTATCACAGCTCTGAATAACATCCTCTGTTTTAATGGGATAATGAAACTAAAATGATAAGTCTTTTGAAATTGTTCTAAATATCTCACATGGATAGGTGAAAGTAAAAAAAGGAAATGAAAAACGATACCTTTTGTTTCCTCCTCACCTTTCTTCTCCTTTTCTTCACCCTCTTTCTCTCCTTCGGTCTTGGCTCGCTTGGCTTTCTTGAAGCTGGCTGTGTTTCTGCGGCCTCCTTCGCCTTCATCTTCTGAATCAGAAAACTCTTCCTCACATACTATCCTCTTGTCATGAGCGCGGACTAAAAAGAAAAGGGAAGACAGGGTTAAATTAAAATGTAACACTTTACGTTTCAGGTAATTGAATGCTGTTAATGTGTTCAGATTTATCCTGGCAAAATTCATGTTCAAATGTAGCCTTGTTTAAATAGTATTGTTAAAATTAACAAACAGATTATACTTTACAAATGCTTTAGTGGTTTAACGAGCTGAGAGTTTCAGCATAAGCCTAAATTTAAATCCAGCCTTACCTTACTTTACCTGAGTAGCTGTAAAAACAAGGCTGTCACACACACAAAGAGTTGTTTAAGATGGGATAATTTGGAGGACAAGAAGAAAACGCTTCAATCAGCTGTTTTGTGTCAGCAAAGTTTTCTCGATATCTACCAATTCAAACTGTGACCTGACTTTGATCTTTGCTCACACTTGAGTTTTCCATCAGCAGAGACCATTACATCTGCACACTATCGGAGTAAAGCCACATTTCACACTCCAACTTATAAATAATGCAATCATGATGCTTTGTCACATTAAACCTACATTTGTGTTCCTGTTTCTTAATTTACAAGTTCACTACCATTATATTCAGTCACTTACCTTTAAGTTTAGGCATGACTCAACATCCACATACCTCCCTAAGAAAAAAGCTTTTCACTGATTGGCCAAATGAATAATTAAAAAAAAACTCAAATAAAACTAATTCAAACTTCATCTAAGCATGGTGCAACCAAAACGATGAACTAACTTTAGTTGCAAACAAACTTTCGTCAATGTATCTCTTGGTTTAGACCCTGCACCTTAAGGAAGATCTTATACGGAGCTGGTGTAAATGTGGGAGAGAAGTAGAATGGTGTGAGAGGGTCTTACTGGAGATGCGTTTGTTGGGGTCATCCTCCTCCTCATCACCACTGTCCTCCTGCACAGCGTCCTCAGGAATGGCCTGCATCTGAACTCCTGGGGCGTGAGGCAGCATACGCAGGTTCTCAAACAAGCGCTGCCTACGGGACCAAACACAGGTCAGACACCGCGACGACTTAAAAGCTAAGCCAACAATGTACTTGAGACACACTTCAAGCACTACTGAAATTCATGAACAGTGACCACAAATAAAACAGCAAAATTGTTTAATGAAACTTAGATTTCATGTATATTCAGAAAAAAAAAACAGAGAGAAAGGTTTCGTTTGTCTCATGCACTCACTTGATCTTCTCAAGGTAGTCATTTGTGTTCTGATTGGTCATATTGGAGGGGCTGATGTGCAGCTTGAAGTCAGGACCAAAGTACTCAAAGTAGTCGTTGTATGGTAGCTCTGTCAAAAAGAATCGTCATCATTGTTAAGTCTACACCACCATTTACACATGTATGAAACTGCAACAAGTGCTTCATGTCTATTTAACACATTTGAAAAAAGATTCAAGATGCAGTTTTTCAACTCAATATGCCATAACAGCTGGAAAGTGTGAATACATCATTTGTCTTTATACACAGATACACAAGCAACATGTCAAGGCTGAACTTGGTCTCTCACTCACTCACAAACCGCTCAGTCCATATTTATTATATCGTGTGCACTGTAATTTCCAGCAAAGGGTTTTTTGTTTCATGGAACAGGAAAATATGCTTTCTTACTGTTTACATGACAAGAAACGCTTTAAATCTTGAAATTAAAGCTGCCCATGCTAGGGCAAATGCAAAAGTGCTGATCCAGGCCAGCCGTATTTAGTGAATTTTCAGCATAAACGCTCACCATTAGGGATGGAGGTATCAAGGGCCACAGCAGTTTCATAGGTCCAGCAGCGTGCCACGTTGCGAATGGTGTAGCCGCCCCCTCCCAGCATCAGTAGTGGAAGATTGAAACTTTTCATGTACTCCACACACTTGGCATGACCTGAGCACAGAGCAGGAAAATAAATACGGATAATTATTTACCTCAAGCCCTTTCAAGACAGAGAAGATTTACTAACAGCGTACTGAGGGTAGATTTTTCTTTAACTTACCTTTGATGGTGAGGTTAAAACAGCCAAGCCTGTCACCTGACAGAGAGTCAGCTCCACACTGCAAAACCACTGCACTGGGCTGGTACATCTCCATCACTTTGGCCATGATCTACAACATAAATAAATAAGGCTTCTGTAACTCAAGTAGGATCTCAACTACCAACTACATCACAGTCAACATGTCCATGTACTCACGGGTTTAAATATGGCTTCGTATGACTCGTCATCAATTCCATCCCTCAGTGGATAATTCACAGCATAATATTTTCCTTTACCTGCACCAATGTCCTGTAGAAAACAGAATTCAATTCAAAGAATGACAATGACAAAGTTGTTTCAATTGTTTTAACACTTTTCCGGCTCAAAGCAGTGGTGGAGCCTTGTGGTTAACCTTCTCCAGCTTACCCTCAGGTCACCTGTTCCAGGAAAGTACTCGCCATACTTGTGGAATGAAACGGTCATGACACGGTCAGTGGTGTAGAAAGCTTCCTCCACACCATCTCCGTGGTGGATGTCAATATCTATGTACAGAACTCGCTGGTGGTACCTGGATGAAGAAGAATGAGGAATATCTTTGAGGTTAAGAAACTTCTGACCCTCCAAGAAAACGCATCTCAGACAACGATAACTTAATAACCCATAATACCCCCCCCAATTAAAACAACAACATAATCAACTTTTCAAAAAAATGTACTTGAGTGCCTTCAATACAGCTTTGCTTTCTACTCACTTCAGTAACTCCAGGATAGCCAGTACAATGTCGTTGACATAGCAAAAGCCTGAGGCCTCAGACTTCTTGGCGTGATGCAGCCCTCCAGCCCAGTTGATGGCAATGTCAGTCTGCTGCTTGTTCAACTTTACTGCACCAGCTACCATAGTAAGGTGGAGATCATTAAACATCACAGCTTACATTCAAACAGGTTCAAAAGGTAAAAATGTCACGTTTATTTTCAACACGACATCTTAACCAAGTGCATATGTTTAGAGAACTTACCAATGGAGCCCCCTCCTGAAAGTTGACAAAACTCAAACAAGCCATCAAACACAGGACAGTCCTCTCCTACATTAACTGTAAAACAAGAACAGAAACAGATTCTTTTCTAAATGTTTGGTCAATTTATCAATCACCTTTTATTTACATAGCACCATTTATATGAATGAAATGCAGCTCAAAGTGCTTTAGAGTGACTGAACCAAAATTCATTTAAATAATACAACAGAGAACAATTATTGAAAAGAAAAAACAATAAAGGCAAAAATATACTTGAAGGAAAGATCTAACAGCAGGGACTCATGCACACCAATAAAATGCATCGATTAAAGGAGTTAAAGTAAAAGGTAAAATGAAGTAAAAAGCATTAAACATACAATTATTTCAAAAAATCTCTACATACAAGCCAGACTGAACAGAAAGGTCTTGAGTTTACATTTAAAATTAGGTTTGTAGCTCCTCTCAGATCCTCCTGCAGGCTTTTCCACAGTCTTAGAGAATAGCTGAAATCAGCATCACCAAAAGTTCTAGTTTTGCTCTGAGGAACAGCCAGATGAGAGGAGCCAGAATATCTGAGCAACCTTCCTAATTTCTAAACTAAAAGCATCTCTGAGATGTAGTTATTTAGAGCTTTAAAAACCGACATAAGAATTTTGAAATCAATTCTAAAAGGGACAGGCAGCCAGGATTAAAATTATAAAGTAGGTGTGATGTGTGCTCTCCTTCTGGTCTTTGTAAGGACTCCTGCTGCTGCATTCTGAATGAATTGTAGCTAATGAATAGTATTCTTGAACGATCCAGAAAGATCCAACAGTCTAGCCTGCTGGTTACAAAGGCATAAATTCATCTCTCTGTTGCTCAGAGAGAGAAACATCCAGGTGGAGGTGAACACAGTACACCTGAGACACAGGCTTCAACTGCTCATACTTACATCTTTGCATCTGTTTGCTGTACTCAGACATGTTGTCCGGCCGAATTGAGCGAAGAAATTTGATGTAATCATCGCTGTGATACTTGGTCATCTCCTCTCCGCTGGCTTTGTGTGGACGCTGCAACACAGAGGGCAATTAAGGATACACACTGCAACTTATAATGAGGTCTATAAATAAAAAAAAAATGTGCTTTTTCTTACATAGATCTCCATCTTTCTGTACAGGCCATAGTTTAGCAACAGGTTGTGGGTCATGCGGATTCTGTGGGGCTTCATGGGGTGTCCCTGACCATAGTAATAGTTCCCAACATCACCTAAAATGAAAATAAATGAAACACAAAAAGGTTACACAATGATTTCAAGTATATAAATCACAAATGTAGCACTAGTTTATCTGTACCAAGCTAACGCGTAGGTGTGCAGCACTTCAAAAGAAAGAGTAGGAAACTGAAGGTACCGTCATGTACGACTGTACTGATGCTGCAACCTGAACTACACACATGGTGACCAGATACTGTCCGAGAAACTCTGCTTATGCCCCCTGATAGACTTCAAGGGTGGCGCCTCCCTCGAATAGGCGACAAACCTCGGGTGAAATAAGGTTTCAGACCGAACAGCCGGCATTAGAGGAAGCGCGACGGCCCATTTGAATGTTAGCTCGGTGTTAGCGTTAATTACGGCGACAAGTACGAGTCTCCCCTTTGTTAGCGCGCTCGCTAATAACCCAAACTAATCTACTTTAAGTGCCGACATATGGCTGACAAATGCATGAAACTGTATTCAAGGACAAAAGGCGCATCTTTTAAGACTGAATGCCGAGTGTATGTGCATTAATTCTCCTCAGAGACTTAACAAAACGGTGTTAGACTGAGATGTAGACAGCCGACTCAAGCTAGCTAGGTTAGCTAACGTGCCAGGTTAGCAGGAGGTGAAATAAACTGAAGCCTTTGTTGGTGCAAAGTGATGTTTCTCATCTCGAGAAGCGTCCGATGGAAACGTAACAGGTACACAAAGTGCTTACCGTCATAGTAGTAGCAAACTTTTTTCTTTGTTCCTTGAGAAGTAAGCGCCATTTTAGTGCTCTTTGGCTGGCTTCACCGCACACACCGCAGGAGACAACAGCGACAAGAGGCGGATAGTTTGTACCAGGGCCAATCAATGAGCTGCGCTGACAGCGGCGACCGACAGGGGGCGCTACAGTCACACACACACACACACACACACACACACACATACACAGGCAGTCACCCATTTACTGTGAGTAATTATGAGTTTTATTAATAAGTGGTATAATAGTAATAAGTAATATAATTGGCCGAATGTCTTTTGACTAAACAAGTTGCTAAACAACAAACAGGTTATGATCAAATACTCACAAGTGGAAAAGATAGACCACCTCATGTTGAACTGAACATATTAGTTTGTTGTACTCAGTTAACATGCTCATAAATTTTATGATTGTTTTTGAGTGCTGCATCTTGTAATTATGTTTACAATGTTGTGCCCAAAAGTTTATCCCCCTTCCAGCCGAATTTTCTGATTTTTTGTCCTTTTCTCAGAAAATATGAATGGTAACACAAAAACCTTTCTGTCACCCATGGTTAGAGGTTGGGTGAAGACATTTATTAACAACTGTTTACTCTTTTAAAATCATAATGACAACAGAAACTTCAAAAATGATCCTGTTCATTTTTTTTATACACACACGCTGATTATAAGCAAATAGATCACAGGTGAGGATGGTTACCTTTAGTTGACATTCAAACACATTTGTGTTAACTTTTGAGCATTTATCAGGCTAAAACCATCAGAGCTCTGTAAACTTCTTAACAGGGTCATCATGATTTAAAAAGGGTAAACTAATTTTTTTTTCAATAAATGTCTTCACCCAACCACTAACCATGAGTGATAGAAAGGAATTTGTGTTATCATTCTTATTTTCTGAAATAAAAAATTCTTATTGATTAAATAAACCTCAATTCTTTTACAATAATGCCTCAAGTGAATGTGGAATGAGTTGTGACAGTGTATTTATGACGAACAAAAGAATGCAAGTGATTTACTTGCTTGATATTTATTTTACAGAGGAAATAAAACACAGTTTGATCGTAAAAGCATATTTATATTCATAGCCAGGAGAGCAGCTGCATCAGTATCTTTCATTTCCTCAAGCAGCATGATGAGGCTCTTCTTTTTTGACCTTGGCCCAGCAAGGGTTCAGCTGTTTTAAGAGTCTTAAGTCCATAACTTCAAATGACACTGAATCATCTGTGAACCCATTCCAGAAAAAGACGGATGCAGAAAAAAATGGATACTCTTACTCATTTAATCTCAGCATACCTTATCAAAGTACAGACATGTGATGCCCAACAAAAAAAGAAAAACAAACAAAATAAAACAAAAACACATTGCATCCGTCGTCACAGGCTGTGCCGTTGTTTGAGTTTATTTTTGTGTATCTGTAAGTCCTCAACTTCAGGACTACTCCTGGTACTGCCTCTCTGTAGCAGTGAAGAAATCCTCCAGAACGCTCCTCAGGTACTCAAAGGTGGGCCTATCATCAGGATTTTCCTTCCAGCACAGACACATGATGCTATAAAGCCCCTCTGGACAGTTTTCTGGCCGTGGCATTCTGTAGTTTCTGTCCAGGTTCTGGATTACCTCTGGGTTGGACATACCTGGACAAAAGATAACATGTTGAAAAGTAACTTATGGATATTTTTCTTTCAGAAGTCACAGTCTGTGCTGAACTTGTGAGTTGATGATAAAGTAGGGAACGTGTGGTGAATGAATACATACCAGGGTAAGGTATGCGCCCATATGTCACAATTTCTGTCAGAAGGATCCCAAATGACCACACGTCCGATTTTATTGAAAAAGTGCCGTAGTTAATGGCCTCTGGGGCAGTCCATTTGATGGGAAACTTTGCACCTGTGTACACAAAAGGAGAGTTTGTTTGTCACAACAAAAGAAAAAAAATCTGATTTCATTTGAAATCTTACCATAAAGGATCAGTTAAATTAAATGATGAAATGAAAACCTTGCAAAGAAATAAATCACATTCTGTACTGTTCACTGTTTATTTTGGAAAGAGGACCCAATGGGCTAGAAAAAAAAAGATACAAGTCATCTTTACAGAGTCGTTTTACCTTCTCTTGCTGTGTATTCATTGTCCACAATCAGTCTTGCCAATCCAAAGTCAGCAATCTTACAGATGAGTTCATGCGACACCAGGATATTGGCTGCTCTCAGATCTCGATGAATATAATTCTTTTCCTCAATAAAAGCCATCCCATCAGCCACCTGCAGGGGGCAGCACACCATCAGACATGTATCAAAGTACCTACATGAGAGTCTTTAAGGGTGAAAACATGACAGATCTGTTCATGTGTTAGCACTGTGTAAAATCTGTGTGAGTTTGTCAGATGAACAGAAGGATTCCCAAAACAGGGAGTGTACCACTTCCCTAGGTCAGGTCCTTTTTACCTCTGTACTCCACCCAGGTATGCAGCAGCACTGCTGCTACTTCCTGAAACTACGAGGAGCAGCCCCTGTTCTGTTCCCTCACCACAGACTGGCAGATTATTCTGCTGAAAATGTCTCCGACCAAACCACTGAAGATTTGTTTCCTCATTGATAGACCACAGAAGAATTGTGAGGTCTTCAAATAGTGGAATTTTTTTTTTGATTTCATAAGCAAGGCCCTTATCCACTATAGTTTGTGTCTGAGGTGTCAGGGTGTGTGCGTTCAAAGTTCTAAGCTTTTCTGTTTTGCGGGGTCAGTGGTGTGTATTTCAGACAGAAGAATCTATCACCTATGTATCATTTACCCAGGGGTCTTGTTAGACACGTGAGATGAACATAAGACAGGACTGTGTCTCAAATTCTTCAACATTTCTCATGACTTTCAACTCGGCAAAAGCATATTCTCATTTGACCCTTTGATTCATTTGTTTGCTTTCTGGATTCAAATTTCAGCCACAATCTGTTTCTATGCAAGTCAGTGTGTTTTTAAAGTCAATCTGAGAAGAGAATGAGAGTTTTCAGCATTTCATTTTTCCCTCAAAGTCAGAGCACACATGAACACTTTTGAAGGCATTATTCCAGGAAACGCGTTCACCACAAAACTTAGCTAACCTCTCTGCATAAAGCCCAAAGCTGTCAGAGAAGTTCGTGCATGATGAATCTTTTGATTTTTCTCATGAAGGTGAAGTTTAGTCTGTCTTCCTGTGGTTACAGTTTCCATCCCCCCACCCTTGAAACATGTAAGTAACACTTCCCTCTCTAACATACAACAGTGTAAAAAGATGTTAGCATGACATTGGATATTATATTCTTATTTGTTCATGGGAGTTGATACCACTTCCATTTCTGCACATAATGTGCAGTTACTTGCTTTTCAGCTTAGCTTAAAAACTGGAAAAAGCAACTTGCCCTGTTTCTGTCCCAGACTGAACCTAATGCCTGCCAGCACCTCAACAGATCAGTAACCAACACAAACACCATTCATTTTGTTAGGAGATTTATTCTCTTTCAAAAGAGAACAAATCAGGCAGCTAACACCTTGAAATCTGCAAAAGTGAGTTTTCACCAAGTAAGATTTATAAAAAAAGGTATTAATGAGTGAGTTTGAGGTTGATTTTGTAATCAGGCTTTCTCTTAACAAAATCTTGCTAAGCTCCCTTGGCTGAGTCTAGGAATTCAAATGAAAGGTTGAAAAATTTCCCCTTTTTTCTTGTCAATAGCATCATTAAAAGACTTTAGCTTCCTGTTGACAAATTTAAAACCTATTTTTAACTGCACTCTGTGAAGGACCTGGTAGTCTTTTTTGGCTTTTTATATCATCAAGTCTTGTGAACTTTTTTATAAAGTTTATGTTGTGAAAACATGTGTATAGTAAACTTAAATTACTGTAAACACTTATTAGATCTTTGGCAAACACTTGCAGTGCAAAAAGATCAAAGTCAACAAGTCTACTTCAGAATATTAAACAGGAAACTGGCATTACATGATAGGTTTCAGTTTTGGTCTGATGCACATGAAACATGTTGGGTCTAACCTGAGCTTGTGAGAACAATGATCAAAATGATCTAGTGTTTGTTGGGAAAGAGTTACAGGAAAGTGAGCAGACAGAGGTGACTTACCTGTGATGCCATGTCTATCAGAGTGTTCATGGGCAAATTGCTTCCCTCTGTTGTTTTCAGGTAATCCACCAGGCTACCTGTAAACATGAAAATTAAATTAAAAACTGAATGAATTTAAGGACATATCATGTGAGAATCATCA